>JAOXJP010083357.1:0-14915 GCA_025762735.1 Platanus orientalis | reverse complement strand
AGAGATTCGAACTCTCGCGGGGAAACCCCATGTACTTAGCAGGCACACGCCTTAACCACTCGGCCAAAGCGACAGGTGTTGACCCAAAGATATCTAAAAACTAATAAATCCAAAAGGTTATATAAATTTTTTTTCCCGTCCTCCATTTCTTTTTCCGCGAAATCAGAGTCGGGGTTGGCAACAGTTCAGATGGCTGGAATGCTGAGCGCACACGATCGCCGGTTTCTGACGGCAGTGAACGCTGGGGCTTCAACTCTTTCATTTGCTGGTTCGGCTTTCATTGTTCTCTGCTACGTTTTGTTCAGGGAGCTCCGCAAGTTCTCTTTCAAGCTCGTCTTCTTTCTCGCCCTTTCTGTAAGTCCTCCCTAAACTCTCATCTGAAGTTCGATTGAAACGAAACCGAATCTCTTTAATTTTCTTGACGGATCTTGTCGTTTTCTGTTGAAACTTAGTGGAATTTTGGTCTGTTTGCTGTGAGAAATGAAGGTTTAGTTAGTTACTTCTTCTTCTTGCTAAAATTAGGATTACGAATTTGGTTGAAGAAAGTAACTCGTTTTGTTCTCTGGATTTAGATCTATGTTTTGACTATAATTCTTAGTTTAGCATTGGAGTTATATGATTTTGTCTGTTCAGTGTTGTTCAGATTGCGTTATCTGAAAATTAAGAGTTTTGGATTTTTTTTTTGATAATTGATCTATGAGAATCGATTTTTCTTTCCATTCTAATCGGAGGTGTAACAATTTCAACTTCGAGTCCTCGAATTGAAGGAGTAACACTTTCAACTTCTAGTCCTCCAATGTACTCATATAAAAAATTTAGGAGTATGATATGCACCAAGATCTCGTATACCTAATGTGTCACCAGCACATTTCATACTTCCCTAAAAGGCTTCAACCAGCATATATCTGACATAACAGTCACCTACAACTCACCGCCACCTTGACCCTCCACGATTCCCTCTTTATCCGTGGCTGGCTTAGCATATTGCATTATTTTCCTTATTTTCATGCTTTTGATGTTAAAAATTGTAATGCTTCATGAGAAACTCTAAGTGGAATGATTTGAATGTTCTTAGTGAACTTTGGAGGCTTGGCCACCTTGAATCGGTCTTTTCCTTCAATCTCTCTCTTTTTTCTTGTTTTTTAGCATACAAATATGATATCGTAGATTTGAAGTTAAGAGTTTCTTCATTTCCTTTAGAAGTTGGGGATAAAGCATGGCTAATCATGTGTTCTTATAACAAAGTGTAAGCACCCATTTTGGTGGCATTATGCAAGGAAGAATCCCCCTTTAAAAAAAAAAAAAATGGCTAGCACGGAAAAATCTTATCATGTGGTTATTTTTACTATTTATTTATTATTTTCATTCCTCTTTAGCTTGGTGATAATTTATTAAAGAACTGGTGGAGTAGACAAAAATTTTAGAGAATGAGGTTGACTATTTCTTATGTACAATGATGATTTTCCATGTACACCACCTAGAGCAAGAGGTGGCTAACTTATTGACATCTCTACTACTGACTTTGAACCTAAAATAAGCATCAACTCTAAGTATGATCAATGAGGTAGCATAACCTTCATTGACCTTGCATGTGTAAATAGACAAGAGATTAATTGGAATAAACCCCTTTTATTATTTATCAAAAAAAAAAAATGCCAACAAAGGGCATGAAAAATCTGTCCTGTAAATTGAATGTCCTTGAGGAAGAGCTCGAGCATCCATCTTATTGGATTTTCTTTTTACTGCAGGGATACTGCAGTAGGACTTGAAAACATTTGTAAAGCCTTGCCTTTCATTGTTTCTAGTGACCTCTTCAATTCCTGCTAGACCAGAGTTGAGGAGATCTTTGTTGAATTTTAGCTCAATCAGTCCTTAGTCAATTTAATAAATGGTGGAGAAGCTTTTTCTATTCTACACTATTTAAGTTGACCATCCAATTTGACTCAAATTTTCAACTAAATTGACAAAGTATTTCAATTTAGGTTTTGATACCAAAGACGAAGCAGTAATTATATTAGTTAAATTTTTTGATCGGAAAAGTAGGAATTTTTAAAGTTTATGTAGTCATTTTTTTTGTTGAGTTAAAAATTATTGAAAAAAAGTTTTGTATGAGGAGTACAAAACTAGAGTTTTTTTTTTTACGATAAGGAAATTCATTAAAGGGAGATGAAGAAGGACTACAAGCACAAGGAGTACAAATAGCCACCCTCTAGCTCAGAGAAAGTCAAAAGCAAAAACAAAAGCCCCCTCTTACAAATATACAATGGAGTCCCAACCGAAGACCTAGTCCTGGAATTTGTTTCTGTTGAAGAAGGGAAGCATTGAAGTCCAAGCATATATCATGGACAAAGCTTTGTCAAGGATACTTTGAGGCTTTAACAGAGCATTGTCAAAGATCCCTGAATTCCTCTCCAGCCACAGTCTCCAACAAACGGCAAACAAGACACTGCTCCAAATAATCTTCCCTTTGGGGCTCATCGCACAAGAGGCCTTGCACTCCCAAGAAACACAAACTTCTTCCACCAAAAATGGGAACACCCAACTAAAATCAAATCTGCTTGTCGTACAGTTCCAAAGAAAGGAAGCCGGCTTGCTATGGATGAGTAAGTGGTTGGCAGTTTCAGCCTCCAAACAACACATGACACATCTGTTGGGGGATGTTAGCCTGCTAGAAACTAGAAGGCCCACTATTGGGATTCTACTGAGGCTAGCCAACCATAGAAAGAAACATACCTTGGAAGGAATGAGGGAGTTCCAAATGGACTTGACTGGAAATGAACTTGATCTCGTGTCACCCATGGAAAGGAAGGACTGGACCATAAAGCAGCCATCTTTGCTTCCATTCCAACACAAGCAGTCCTCATCCTCTCGATTCCCCAAAGTTGCCAACTACAACAAAAACATTAAGTGACTTGCCTCATTTACTTCCCAATCATTGAGAATTCTCTTAAAATGAAGGTTCCAGGAGTAAAATGATTTCGTTCTAATCTTAAACTCCTAGACCATGCCATCTTTATTGCAGGACAAGGCAGACACATTAGGGAAGATTCTCTAAAGAGGTTCAATGCTACACCACAGGTCCTTCCAAAATTGAACTCTTTCTTCGTTATTCACCTTAAACAAGATTAAGTTAGCAAAGGAATCAATCCCCTTATAAATGCCATTCCAAAGACCACATCCATAAGATCCATTGGCCGCTTGTTAAACCAGCCCCCTACCTCCTCTCCATACTTGGAACAAATGACCCTTCTTCATATCCTTTGTCTTTCTATGCCAAAACACCATAACCACTTACCAAGAAGAGCCTTGTTCATAAGACAAATAGACTGCAACCTCAAACCACTTGCCTCCTTAGGAAGACATAATGAATTCCACCCAACCAAATGAAGTTTCTTCTCACCTGTAGGCCCATGCCATAAGAACTCCCTTTGCAACTGCGCAATCTTATCAACAACCAAAGTGGGAATCTCAAACAAGAATAACACATAGTTGGGAACCCAAGCCAACACACTCTTGATAAGAATAAACTTACCACTCTTAGACAGCCACCTACCCTTCCAAGCCGACATCTTTTGTTCCAACCTTTCAAGAATGGGCTCCTAAATTGTAGTGGATCTATACTTATGACCGAGGGCTAGCCTGAGGTATAAAGAAGGAAGCGATGCAATCACACATACCATAATATCCAAAATCTCCCTTGAAACCTGACCCACTGCTATAATCTTTTCTTTTTGATAAGAGGAAATTCATTAAAGCGGGGACAAGAAATCCCCAAGAAACCTCGACAAGAAGTTACATATTGTGGTTATTTCTTATGATGTTTCCCCGCTCTCTTTTCATATCGACAAAATAATATATGTTGAGGATTGTCAATTCCATGTCAGAGAGTGTGGGGTTATAAGTGTGTGTGAACTGTTGCTGGACGAGAAAGAAGCTTCAATTGCTCAAGATCAAGTCTCAAGGTCTTACATATTCTCCTGAACAGGCGAAGGGTAGCTAAAGTATACAATTGCTTTAAAAAGATAAACTATGAATGTGACCAGCCAAGCCTAGGTTGGTGGACTTAGACCCACCCACAAAACCATAGAAGTGGCCCTGCAGCTAATCCGAAAGACCCAAGTCAAAACAAGGTAGAAATATGCAGAAAAATAAAAAGTTGACTTTGGGATTGGTCCCAATTTATTTAGAACCGGTCATGATTTAATTGTGACCGATCATGTAGGACCAGTCCTAGTCCCCAGTAGCAAAAAGAGAATGTTTTTGAAATTTGGATCTCACGAATCTTGGAATCAATTGGAGATCTTGTGACTGTTTGAGGGTCGAAACCCTAATGTTTTTAAGGCTATTTAAGGACCATAAAGCATAGAAAACCTTAACAAAATAGACCACATAAAATCATTGAAAGCGGAAGAGAAAACGGTTGTCTGAGAGCCATTACTGCATGTGATTCTTGAAAAACCATTGAATTGCATCCAAGGGGCTGTTAGAAATGTTTCTCACTGATCACTCGAAGTGGGAGAATGTGGTTATAGGGTCAGACCTGCAAATCTGTACAGAAAGCTTTGAGAGTTGACAATTTCTTAAGGTATTTAACTCAGTTTTTAGAAACTATTTTATCTGTTATATAATAATATTGTTGTGTTTGCACTCTGATTAAACGGATAAAATATTTTAGTGGACTATAATGCTGTAACTAAAAATCCGCTTATTAAGAAGCATAATCAAGAGAAGAGGTCAGTCTTTTCGTTTGAACTGATTTGAACTGGAACATATACCTCTCAAGAGACATTCAAATGTATGAAAGTTGATTCTTTGACTTTCTAAATACCTTAGCAAATTTTGTGTTTTTGCTGTAGTCACTGGAGTCATTATTTAACCCTCGTCGGAGACACCGGGGGTTGGCACTCAGTTTGCTGGAGTTACCAAATTGGTTAAAGTGTAAGGTTTTTATGATTAATTTTTTCCTTGTAATCTGTTGATTTTATTAATAAAATTAATCGGCTTTGTGAAAAGCTTTCTGCAATGGACGTAGGCATGCTTGCTGAAAGGGTGTCATATGTGTTCTTGTGTGTGATTGATTTTCTTGCGCATTTTTATTTTACAGCACATTAAACCCTTGCTTTAGATGCTAGTACTTTGAATTGTGGTTGGGTGTTAGGACAATTATTAAAAATTGAAAAAGTGTTCTTGTTATTCGGACATAATTGAATTAAAAAAAAAAGTCAGCTGAAAATTAGAAAGGACAATTGAAATTGGAACATCCTATTCACCCCCCCTCTAGGATAGTTGGGACTGAAATTTCAATACTTTCCCAGCTCTTTACAATTTGTTCCCCAAAACAAAAAAAAATCTATTGTTTTTTTGTATACATTAAAAGATGGTTCCGAATGATTCTCAAAAACCCGGTTGTTTCTTTCTAAGTTCTAACCAAAGTTGAATACATGATCTCACCAAGAAAACTTCTGATGGAGAGAGCTTCCATCTCCTAGTGCCCTCCATATCACTCCTTATATGCATATTTTTTACCAACCCCATGAGGTGTGCCATTTTATCAATTTCGTCTAAGAAGAATATTTCAACCCCCCTGCATCCATCAAGAGCAATTTGCATATTAGGGAGATTGTGGATGACAACTCATATATAAATCACCAACTAGGAATGTTTGTTGATGACAATACATATCTTAAGCCTATAAGCTGCCTCCATCCAGTTTGTTGATGATTCTTGTATGACAACACATATATAATCCAAATTTCAGTGCTGGTCGACTAGTCTAGAAGCCTACATGTTTTGGGCTATTTTATTAGGTATTTTAGCAAGTCTTTTAATACGTTTTAGGCAAGGGGTTAGTTGCTATTTTAGAAAGTTCTTATTTTGAATTTGAATTGATTTGTAAAGGAGAAAGCCTAGTAGAAATCGTGGGCTACTTAAGGAGACCCACCCCTCTTTGTTTTTCAATGAAGAAATATGAATAAAATTGTTGTTTTTTCTCTTACATGAATGAAGCTTTTCCATCTTCAAGTTTTGGTGGATTTTTTTTTGAAAAAAGTACCAATATATTAAAAAAGGGGAAACCCTAAGAGAACAAAGAGCAACACGCTGAAAAAAAACAAAGCAAAGACAGTTTAGAAGGAAGGTGAACGATTCACAAACAAAACAAAACCAAGAAGACAAAGAGAGATAACAAAATCAGCTAAACCTTGGCAGAAGTTGATCCACTCTGCCTCCTCCAAATCCTTTAACTTAAAAACCCAATCAACATTGAGCTCAAACACCCGCACTAAAAGACTATCAATGGACATTGCCTTGTTCTAGAGGATATGATTATTGCGCTCTTTACAAACCGCCTAATAGATAGCACCCAGAATGACTAACCAAATGGTCTTATGAATGCCTCCAACTCTCTAAGCTACCAGCCGATTATATGATCCCTTAAACTTAAAGGGAAAACCCAAGGAATGTTAAGAAAAACAAGAAAGAACAACTAAACCTTCCTCACTATCCGACAATAGATGAACAAATGATTCAACGACTCCTCCTCACACAAACACATCATACATCTATTTGCCAAATTCCAACCTCGGTGCTTCAAGTGATCAAAGGTAAGAATCTTATTCAGAATCAGAGTCCAAATGAAGAATTTGACCTTTGAAGGGATACCCAAGGTCCAAATATATTTACATCTAAAATCCAAGTAGGGGCTAGGAACCAAACTATCATAAAACAATTTAGTAGTAAAACAAAACGACCAGATTTAGAAAGCTCCCAAACCTAACTATTCCTCACCTCAGGATTTATCCTAAACTCCTCTAGCTGACCTAAAAACCTCAACCACTGCTCCCATTCCCAATCATTTAAATTTCTTCTCAGGGAAACATTCCAAGTCCAGTCCCCTCTTGAATCATTAAACTTCGCCACCGTGCCTAATTTAAAATTAGCAATTGAGTAAATGTAATTAAACTTATCCTGAAGAGTCGAGGGACCACACCAAGAGTCATCCCAAAATTGAACATCCTCCCCCAAACCCAGGTTGATCCTAATGAATTCTCTAAATCTATTCTTAACTTTGAAAATGGACTTCTAAAGCCCAGTCCCATGCGTACCTTTAGTATTCCTAGGAACCCACACCAAAGTGCAACCATACTTGGCCATAATCACCTTTCTCCACAAACTATTTCTCTTCAACCCAAACCTCTAAAGCCACTTCCCAAGAAGAGAAAAATGATGCATTCTGATGTCTCTAATTCCCAAACCCCTTTCTTTTTAGAGAGGCAAACAATTTTCCAATCCATAAGCTGATATTTTCGACCTTCCTCCAAATCATTCCACAAGAAAATTTTGAAGTAAGTTTCGATTCTCTTTGCTGAAGCATGAATGGTGAACAACGATAGGAAATAGTTAGGGATACTTGTCAAGACGCTATTAATGAGAACCAATTTACCACCTTTAAACAAAAGATGGGTTTTCCAGGAATTAAGCCAACACGAAATACGCTCTAACACTGGGTTCCAAATCACATTGGATTTAAACTTTGCACCCAAGGGAAGCCCGAGATAGGAAGAAGGCAAAGAACCCACCTTACATCCCAAAACGTTTGCCAAAATTTGAATCATACCCACATCCCTCACTTGAAACATCTCACACTTGGTTAAATTAATCTTCAGACCTGAAACCCCTGGAAACAACACAAAATACATCTCAGATAGCTAATCTGTCTAATGTCAGCATCATAAAAAATCATAGTGTAATCACATATTGCAAATGAGAAATGGCCAAACCCTCACTCCTAACCACAAAGCCTGAAAGAAAACCATTCTCCGCCGTTCTGATCATCCTACTCATGGCTTCCATCACCATAATGAAAATAAAAGGGGAAAGGGGGTCACACTGTCTCAACCCTCTCGAACTTCTAGAAAAACATTTTGAGACACCATTGATTAACATAGAGAAAGTGATTGATTTGACACAAGCCTTCATCCAGCCTCTCCATTTTTCTCCAAAACCAAGTCTTACTAACATATAATCCAGGAAATTCCAATTGATATTGTCGTAATCTTTCTTCAAATCCAACTTAAAAAGGATTCCCGTCTCAGATTTCTTAGTCACCTCATCTACACACTCATTGGCAATCAAAATACCATCAAGGATTTGACGAGCAACCACAAAAGTCCCTTGAGGATTCGAGATAATGACACCTTATAGATAATCTTATAGACACTTCTAAGAAGACTAATAGGGCAAAAATCCTTAAGTTCCGAAGCAACTCTCTTCTGGAGAATCAAAGTGATGAAGGTATTATTAAGATGTAAGTAAAACTCCTCTTTTTGATAAACTTCCTCAAAAACCCTCAACAAATCATCTTTTAATGATATACCAATATTTCTGAAAGAAAGAAATGGTAAATCCATCTGGTTCAGACGCTTTATCCCCTTTCAAACCCTTCACCACATTCCAAATCTCATTCTCCTGAAACGGCCTTTCAATCCAATCTCTCCCCTGGAGCAGGATCAAATCAAACTCTAACCCATCCAAACTAGGTCTCCAAGAAATATCCTCTCTATAAAGCTGCAAATAGAATCTAACAAACTCCTCCTTAATAGCCTCGAGCTCTTGAGTCCAATTCCCATTAGACTCAGGGCCATGAATTGAATTATGGGATCTCAGAAGCCGATTTATTGGAGAACTTCGTGTTTTTGCCCCCTTCTTGGGTTTCTAGGGTTGGTGAAGGTAGGTGATTACCTCACAAAGTACCTTTCTTCTCCTTATTTTTCTCTTGTTTTCTGATTACTTTCTATGCAACCCTGATTTCAATATCCACCTACAATTAGCCAGATCAAATACTCATTGTCTTTTGATTTAGGCCATCAAATCCACCCTATTTCACATAACCATACCATGCGGCACCTTCTCCTCCACTTTCTCTATGTGTTTTCTTCTAGAAATTCAAGATATTTCGCCATCCAACCGTACATCACTTCAGATTGGGTTATCTAGTAGTGATTCTTGACTGTGGTTTGAAGATTCCTTTGCAATAGTACCTGCAGCAACATCAGATCATGTGGATAGTGTTGAAGCATTGATTCCTGTTGAAGAAATCTAATCAGAGAAGTCTTGACGTGCTGGTTTGGTTTTCTAGTTGTGTACCAATTCTTCTTTCTATTGAGTTGTATTGGTACATTAAAGGGGAGCTGATCTGTAGCACCTATACTGGCTGTCCAAATTTCTTGTGTTTTATCCTTGCATTAATACCACTCGTGGGCTCTCTAACACCTGGGTAAGCTTTTGTATTCCTGATTACTCAACTCTGGAAACAGCCTCATCCTTTAATTCAAGGCTCTGTTTTAATTATTTTTTACTCTGTTAATCTTTGATACACTTTGGTAACTCAGTCCTCTGTTCGTTCTAAGAACCTTATTACCCCTATCGGCCTGTTATTCTTCATCATATATTACTTCAAACCCCAATAATACTTTGCTGTAAATATCCAGAACAGAACCATTTAAACCCATTATCCACCCACTGCTTGCACGCTGTTTTGAAGCAAAGTATCCACCTATAGGCCTCCTATTTTCTGCTGTTTCAACCCTATAACATTGCCTCTACAATTCCCTGTTTTTCCCCTTGTGCTATACCCTAATTAACCTCATAAGCCACAGTAGACCTTACTGCTTTCACTCAATCAGAACCTGTTCAAAACCTTGTTTCACCTCAGATTTGACTCTTGGGATAGCTATAAGCTATATTCTACAGCTTAGTACACTCTATTATATTCAGCCTTTGTTGCTTTAATGCTTGGATTAGTCTTTTGGCTTGTGTGCTGCAACAATTTTGGACGTCTTTGGGTTGTGCTGCATCAACAACTGCCTTTGAAGAAGCCTTTAGACGCCTCATTTACCAAAACTACAAAGCTGACCGACGTTATACAAGTTTGAATCCAATTCCTCCAATGTTGGCCAAAACCCATCCTTTCCATGACCAAATCAAGGGAGTTGACATAATCATACACCTTTTCCATGTTTATTTTGCAAAGCACCACTGGATGGCCCTCCCTCAACCTTGAATCAATGCATTCATTTGCAGTCAAGGAGTAGTCAAGAATTTGGCAGCCTCTAATAAATGCACTTTGAGAAGGAGAAATAATATCATCCAGGACATCTCTCAATCGAGAAACCAGGACTTTGGGTAATAACTTATATAGACTTCCCACATGACTAAAAGGTCTAAAGTCCCTCAGTTCTATAGCTCCCTTTCTTTGGGATTAGAGAGATGAAAGTAGAACTCTAACTGCGGCACCAAGAGACCTTATCGTGAAATTCATAGAACCCATCAACAATATTTTTTCTCAATACAAAACCATCAGGCCTAGGGCGCTTATCATCTGGAAGATCCTTTAAAACAGCCAAAGTTTTCCTCTTCCTCGAACGGTCTCTCCAACCAAATCACCTTCTCTTCAGGGATACGATCAAGCTCAATTCCATCTAAGAAAGGCCTTTTGTGGGAAGGGCTCCTTATATATCTCTTGAAAGAAAGCAAGAAAATGGTCCTCAATATGCTTCTCTTCTAACAACCAAGAATCCCATTCTTTAATGTGGGATAAAAAAATCGATTTCTCTCTAAAAGAAGCACTTTATGGAAGAAAGACATATTTTTGTCACCACCTTTAAAGCCAGGTCACTCTGTACTTTAGACCTTAGCTCATTTCCTCCATCTTGAGGATCTTCAAATAATCAACCTTTGCCTCTAAACACTCATTGCACTCATGATCAGACAAGGTGTGATCTTGGGCTTTCAGATCAAAGGATTCAATTTTCTCTTGAAAGCGAGACTTCTGAACCTCCAACAGACCAAATACCTCTCTATTTTTATTTTTGCTTTAAGAGCTTTCGTCTTTTGGGCAAGCACAAAACTAGCAACACCCTCGACTTGACCTACCTCCCACTAGTCCTTAGTCCTTTCCTTAAATCCTAGGACTTCAAGCCACATGATCTCGAATTAGAATGGCATTGGACCTCTTAAATAATACCTTAGTCTCAACATGATGGGCAATTGATCTAAAACCAGATTAGGAAGAGCTTCCTGTTGCAGTTGAGGGAAATGGGACTCCCAATCAACTGACACGAGGAACTGATCTGGAAAGCTCATGCAGGCATTACGTCCTTGCTTGACCATGTGAACTTAGCCCCTTGTAAGGGGAACTCTGAAAAATTATGCATTTGTGAAGAGAATCTGCAATCCCCTTTTCGTTTCAATGGGAACCTGATTATGTTAAAATCCCCCCTAAGCACTAAGGAGCCGACGACTTCCCAATCACAATCGATAACTCATGCCACAATCTCCCCTTGTTAGTACTAATGCTGGGAAAAACCCATTTGGAGCCGTTTGCCTTCGACATAGACTGAAACTAGAAAATTCCCCCATTTTGTGGTCCAACACCTTAATGGTATGTCTGTTTCAAGAGCCACCAACAAGCCCCCCTGATTTGCCAATAACATCCTTATGTAAGAAACTAAAAGGTCTTCTTCCCCATGGCTTGAGCCCTATTCTTGACTTCAAATTAAGGCTGTCAATTGGGTTGGGCTAGCCCAAAGCCTGACATGTCGGGCCCAAAAAATAATCGGGTTGGGCCAACCTAATTATAGGCTGGGCTAAGTTTGGGCCCAACTTTTAGGCTTGAAGTTTTATTCGGGCCGAGTTTGGGCAGGTCCAAGTTCAGCCCGAGGCCCAGTTCGGCCGACTCGAACTTGTTGGCAAATAATAATTTTATTTATATGGTGCTATTAGGTCTATTCTTTTTTTAGTTTTATTCTTTTTGGATCCATATATTTTTAACAAATTTACTATCATCATGTAGTTCAAGTGTCAACTGTTCCAAGAGACAATGTTGAGTGACATCATTCACCATTGGAGTCAGCATCCCCCATCTACCCCTACTTCTTACCGCCCAATGCTTTTGGCATCGTAATTGACAAAAATCTCCAACCTATTGAGTTCTGTGTCTCTACTTCTAGCAGATCTTCCACCCCTTCTCCCTCATCTACGTTTGGGATCTAGCTACCACACCTTTCAATCTCCTTGAAAAGAGCTTCAACCCTATCCTCAAGCCTTTAAAGGAAACCCCCAAGTGTTTTCTTACTTCCATCACCTTTTTCAGAATCGAATCCGAGGAAGAAGGCGGTGGTAGCATCATTATAGGATTACAATTAGCTAATTTGAGGTCCTCCTGCATATCCGAAACCTCCATAACATCATCAAAAACTCAGGATACATTCGATGTGCCACCTGCACAGTTTGATTTTTTCGGACAATTCCTCTAGGCTAAGGTCTCCCTTGTCCAAAAGCATGTCCCCCACCGGTAGTGCCTATCCTTCTGATCCACACTTCTCGGCTCCTCTTGTGGTCCCGTATCCTCCATTGGAACAATTGGAAGAGCTTGAGGGTGTTGCAACGACTTTTCGAATAGGAGAAGCTCCCCTTTTTTTGGTTCCTCTCTTTTCCCATTGCCAGCTAGGTTTGTACACCATGAGTCGTCAAAGATCCTATCGATCTCTCCTTCCTCTGTATCTCATTGTTGGAGTCAGTTGAGATTGACAAACCGTTTCCTTTCCCCTGAACAAACATAAGATTCTTTTTCTTCAAATGGACACCACCTTCACGAATAACTATCCCCCCGTCACGCTTGCCAGTATTCTTTACCTCCATCCTCGAATCTCCATAGCTTGGGTGTTGATCATTACCACCTTTTGCAGGGGGCTAGGACTCCATCGAAATCACACGATTTAGAGCCCGCGAATCCACCTTGCTAGGGTAATTTATTCTAGATCGTTGGAGCCTTTGTCCCAAACCCACCTCCTAGTTGGAGGTCTCCTCCAGTCCATCTACGAAGTGGGTCGTGAACAAGGCCTAGGATGGGCCTGGGGTCCATGCAACTTAGCCTCCATTCGCCCTTCTTCCGACTGAGCCGGCTTTGGGTTACAAAACTCGCATAGGGCTCCCATAGGGAAAACAATATATATATATATATATATATATATATATATATATATATATATATTTGAGAGGTAAAGAACTAAGTTATTCTATGTATGAAAAAGGAAAAACAAAAACATACATATGATAGGAATCACCGGGGAGGTGATTACCGACTAATACAAATTAAAATACCCCAAAACACTCAAACAATTATGGTTCCTCATTTCATAGAGAATACCATTCCTTCTCATCAAAAGACCCACCCATCAAAATCCACTCATAGAGTAGATTATAGATATAGTTTCAATTCACCTAAGCTTCGATGTTTGTCCTAAAAAATTCTGTTATATCTCTCATTCCATATTCCCCAACAAATAGCTCTTCGAAAAGCTTGCCAGATTTCTTGAAAAAAACTACAAATTCCACAAACACCCCACCCTGAAATTAAATCATTAAAGTACATTGGAAAGACTCATGCAGATTGAAAATGAGAAAGGAAAAAGTACCACATTCCTTTCACCATAAGACAATGAATAAATAGATGATTGACCAATTCCTTCTTTGCCATACATAAGGTGTATCTCGCCAACCCCTACTTTGAAGATGATCGAGGGTTAGAATTTTATTCAAGTAATAGTTCCAAATAAAAAACGCAATTCTAAATGGTATAAATGGATCCCAAATGCCTTTATGGAGAAACCAAATCCTCGGAATTTTTGATAACTCAAAATAAAGTGATTTAGAAGTAAATTACTCCTTCTGATTCAATTTCCATATCCATCTATCACTCCTCTTGTTGTTTGGATTCAAATTGCCAAATATCTCCAATATATTAAGTTCTCTTACCTTCCAATCATTTGGATCTCTCCTCAATCTAGGGATCCAAATCCTTCTGTTTTCATCATAACACTTGGCCATTAAGGTGTGTTGATCTAGTGCCAATCGGTAGATGTTAGGACATGTCACCATTAACGGACTTGTCCCAACCCATACATCTTTCCAAAAACTGATAGTCTCTCCCGAATGTAAGGAGAATTTGATGCATCTCCAAAAACTATCTCTTCCAACCAATATGGATTTCCAAATCTCACATCCATGCCTCCTTCTAACCTCCTTAGATTCCTGTAGGAAAAATAATAATATCCAAATCTAATATGAAGTTATAATTGGACCACTCTACACTTGTCTAGATGGGATGACCAAACAAAGAGATGAAGAACCACTTTTTCTTTTACTTTGGAGATCTCAACTTTCTTGTCTTCATAGATGCATTCATTTCGAGCTTTCCAAATGTCCTTACACGAAGCAAAAGGCACAAGGGACCATTGAATTTCCCCAAGGATTTTAAGCGTCCCTTTGGGATCCAATGTGAGAATCTTCTCCTAAATTGCCACCCATAGGAAGAAAGTCACTAGTTGAGGCCGTGGCCACCCATATGGAATGATGGGGTAGAGGGCTGGGATTCTGGAACCCAAGGCATAGAAGAAAGATGATGCGGCTATTAGAGCAAGGTGAGACCCACTCTTGTCCTTGGTGGGGTCTACATATGAAGCGATTTATTGAAGATGCAATGTTATGTGGTTTAGCATGAATCTTATAAGGGTAATGTTTATTTTACGTGTCCATGTAAAAAGGCTAATAGTGCAAAGATTTTTGTTGTGTTTTTAGACTAATCCCGTTTTTGGTGTTTAGCTCACTTTTTCAAAGGTCAAAACTTGTAATTTTGGCTTGATTTTGGTGTAATTAGATAGGTTATTAAGTTACCTTTCTAATGAGACCAAAATTGCGTAAATCCGATGTGATTTAAGAAAGTTATGACCAAATTACTAAGGGGTGTCAAGTAAAAACGGGACTAGTGTTTTTTCTTAGAAAGTTTTAAGTTTTAGTTGTTTTAATTTTAGGAAAGTGATTTTTTAGTTTTATATTTTAGAAAACTTAGCTAGCAA
>JAOXJP010083346.1:0-14916 GCA_025762735.1 Platanus orientalis | reverse complement strand
AAGCCTAAACCTGGTAGAACACACAATGGTCTTCAGATATATGGCTTTGGTAACATAAGCATATATATGGACTCCTTAAACCAAAAGGTCTTTGCTCAAACAGAGGAGGGATGGTCTTTGGTTTCCATGGAACAGTTGCTGGAGTTGCAACGTAGTGCTGGTCAGAAACGGCGATGAGCTTCAGAAATCTAAATTTGATGCAACTATGCATTAAAATTGTTGAGAACCAAGGTTTGCTTGTTCCCAAACTTCCAATTTATCATTAATTTACAAATGATGCATCTTAAGTTGCATTTGCTTATTCAACAACAAAGGAAAAGAAAAAAATTGTTCTGTTTGTATATGCTATTATGGATATTGTGTTCCAAGAAAAAGATTGCAAATATAAGAACATACCCTTCCATGGCTTGTCGTTAGCTTATATTATTGCAAGATTTATACTTATTTTTATGCATAAAAAAACTTAATCCTTTTTTTATTCTTACTTGTAGTTGTTTCTCACAAGCAGATCTAAACTTGATGGTGTTTTTTTTTCTTTTCTAAATGAGTTGACTAGGTGCATACAATAGGAAGTGCCATGGTATGCTATTTGCTGATTTTTTTTTTTTTGTTAATAAATAACGACTTTATAAAGAAACGGAGGCCAAAAGCCTACACCCGGCATGCCGGAATTACAAAGGATTTACATTGTTCTTAACAATACTTGGTTGCTCAACCCCCCATTTTGCCAACTTGTCCACAATCTAGGAACATGCTTCAATTCAACTTGTAAAGCCGCCACCAAATCTCTAATTTCGTGAATTTGTTGAGCATATTTCCAAGACCCCTCCAATAAGTCTAAGCCCCACCCTACCACCACCGAGGAATCACCTTCCACCAAAGGGACATTCATATTTAGATTGTGAATCTCCCTTAACCCCATCAACAAACCCATCACCTCCGCCTTAGTGGAATCCGCAAACCTGATAGGACCTGCTACAATTCTAACAACCTCACATTTTGAATCCCGGATAACACAACCAAAACCACTCAAACCTAGGTTGCCCATCGACGACCCATCCAAATTTAGTTTTAACGATCCTAGGGGAGGAGAAGACCAACAATTAATGATAATTTTTCTTTTCAAGGAGTTTAGAGAGGTGCAAGTTAACCAATCCCTTGTAAAATCCATCAAGGACAGCCATTGAAACATGCTTGTTGTAGATAACCAATTTCCCACATCCCGAATAGTAGAATCAATAACCTCTGACCTCGGCTTAAGAGTCTTTTCAAAAATTTTGGAATTCCTTTCCTTCCATAAATTCCATATCACCGCATGACAAGGCATCTCCATAACCCCTCATTTTCTCCCCCAAGCCATTAATCACCCAAGAACCAAAAAGATCCACCACTTCTCTTGGCATCACCCAAGCAACGTTAAGGTTACTGAGAAAGTAACTCCAAACGGCTTTTCAGAAGGTGCATTCGAGGAAAAGGTGGTTCAAGGATTCCTCTGCATTTTTGGATAACACACACCAATTGGAGGAAATCATCATAAACGGCATTCTTCGCTACAAAACGTCCATAGTATTGACCCTATTAATGGTCATAGTCCATGAAAAAGCCTTTACACGAGGGGGGGGGAATAGGAGGCTTCCAAATAGAGGAATATAGAAAAGAAGAATGAGAAGTAGTAGGCCTACCAAGCAATTGGAAGACCGACTTACAAGAAAACACACCAGAAGGATTCAAGTCCCAAACTCTGTGTTCCTCATAAGAAGGGGAAAATAAAACTTCATTAAGACTGCACATAAGAGAACACATCCACTTCACTTCCCAATCATAAAGATTTCTGTAAAAAGGAAGGGTCCAAGAAATTTTCGAAGAAGAGTAGGAAATCACCTCGAAAACTTTAGCCTTTTTATGACAGGCCAATCTAAAAAGATTGGGAAAGGAAGTAACAAGTCATTGGTCCTTCCACCAAACATCAGTCTAGAATCAAATATTCCTACCGTTCCCCACAACAAACCGGAGGTAAAGGGCTACTTTTGGGTAGTGAATAATGATATTTCACCAAAGAAGAGACATAGATTGATTGGGGGTAGGGTTTACATCCCATCCGTTTGAGTGAGAGCCATACTTGCTTGAAATGATGGAATGCCACAAACTCTCAGCCTCTGTCGAGAATCTCCAAATCCATTTAGAAAGCAAAGCCATGTTCCTATCCTTCAAACGACCCACACCGAGCCCTCCCTGCTCTTTAGGACGGCAAGCTACCTCCCATTTAACCAAATGCATAATTTTTTTCCCACCACCTTCTCAGAGAAAATCCCGTTGACTCTTCTCCAAGACCTTTATAATCTTCCCTGGCATTTTGAACAGCGACATGTAATACACCGGAATATTAGTCATAGCTGCTTTGATCAGGGTGATTCTCCCTCCCAAAGAGATGTAGGACTTTTTTCAACTGGCCAATTTTTTGTTCACCTTTTCCACCATCGGATCCTAAAAGAGCCTGAAATTTTGTCTACCTCCCATAGGCATCCCAAGATACTTCAAAGGTCAATCTTCCACCTTACACCCCAATAGCTGGGCATGACGATTCACCTCACTAACACCAACTCCAATCCCTGCCAAGCTCGGCTTAGAGAAGTTTACCTTCAGACCCGATATTTTCTCAAAAATCATAAGTACATACTTTAAATTAGTTACCTGCTCCAGTGAATCTTTGATAAAACAAATAATGTCTTCTGCAAATTGTAAGTGAGAAACTCGGATACCATCCCTCCCAACTCCAATCCCCTCAATAAGCGAATTGGACAAAACTTTAGCTATAAGTGCACTAAAAGCATCTACCACCAAAGTGAAAAGAAAAGGGAACAACGGGTCACCTTGCCTAATGCCATGAGATGAACTAAAAAAGCCTTGAGACGTGCCATTAAACATAATAGAAAAGTGTGGATGATCTAAGCATCCCATAATCCACCCTATCCATTTTGCTCCAAAACATTTTTAACGAACACCCATCTTAGAAAATCCCAATTCACTCTATCATATGCCTTTTCCAAGTCGATTTTACAAACCAACCCGGATTTCTTAATGTTCTTCAAACCATCAACACATTCAGAAACAATGAGAATCCCATCCGTTATTTGTCTCCCCTTAACAAAAGCTTATTGAGTAGCATCCACCACCAACCCTAGGTGTAGCACCCATAGGTGATAAAATGAGGGAATGTTGATTGAGATGGTTTGGGTATGTGCAACGAAGACCAATGACTGCACCAGTGAGGAGGATTGAGACACTGCCAGTTGAAGGTGCTAGAAGGACTAGAGGAAGGCCAAAATTGACCTGGGTTGAAGTAGTAAAGAGGGAATGACAACTTGTAATTTAACAGCAGATATGGCCCTAAATAGAGCGGAATGGTAGAACAGGATTTGTTTAGCCGATCCTAAATAGTTGGGATAAGGCGGTTTGTTATTATTGCTATTGTTGTTGTTGTTTTTTTTTTTTTTTTTTTCCTATGAATAAATGGCGTCGAACGCATAGAGAGAAGGCTTTCTCATGTAAGAGTTGGTATCTTTCGAAAGG
Source organism: Platanus orientalis (assembly GCA_025762735.1). Lineage (NCBI taxonomy): Eukaryota > Viridiplantae > Streptophyta > Magnoliopsida > Proteales > Platanaceae > Platanus > Platanus orientalis. The sequence continues at coordinate 11,346 of JAOXJP010083346.1, read as the reverse complement.
CAGTAAGGTTACTGACGCAGGACCACCTATTTAAAGGCTTTACATGTGGGTGTATGGGCTCCAAATAGACTAGGATAGATGATAATAAGGCTCACTGGTTTATCTTAGAATGTTTAAAACAGTAAGGAATAAGAACGATAACAGTGCCCAATAGTGATAACTTAACTCAACATATTAAGGCAGTGGCATTAGGAACAACTGAACTGCACCAAGAATGAATACTTAAGAGCCTAACAGACTTAAAAATCAGCAAACACTCAATATTAAAGTGTCTAAGCAATAGATTCAATGATTGACACATGCATGAAGACAGAAAGCTATACAAAGAGGTTGACAAGAAACAATAGGGCTTAGGACAAGGGTCTCAGGTAGGTCAAGTAGGTCCAGATATAGGTTTGAAATATGGTCAACACACAGGATCAAATAGGGTTCAGGTCTGGTCAAAACAGCAAGGCTTTATAGGCACTCGTGGATTCAGGATTTAAGGATAACACGGGCTGTTTGTACTTAGGCTAATGGTTGAAACAGCAGGGTTTACTAGGGTTTATATGAGGTTGATTAGGGTATGGAACACAGGTTAAGCAGAGGGCTGTAAGTAGGTCTACTGATGGATCTTCGACTGGTGAACTTGGTCTAAGTTGAGGGTCTGTTAGAGGTCTCAGAACAGAGGTATGAGTCATCATGGATTTCTGAATCAACTCATCATGGTTCTTCACTTAGTTTTCCATTATTTGTTGTTGTTTACATGATTAGACTACATGCAGAGGCTTGACTAGATCCAGGACTTGAGATTTGAGACCACAACAACCAAAATTAAGGTGACTCCTGATGGGCAGTTTCTTATTGCATCAGGTACTAAAAAGGTTCTGATGTTTATTTGGTAAATGTTCTGGTCGATTTTGTATCAACAATAATGTGATGCTTTGTTATTCCACGGTTCGTGCTAATCGTTGGCATTGACATTCAGGTATTTATGCTCCACAAGTTAAAGTGTATGAGCTAAGGGAACTTTCATTTAAGTTTGAAAGACACTTGTTGTGGTCACATTAAAAAAATTCGATTGTTTCTGATGTAGGACTGCTTTGAAACCAAATTGATGTGGGATCAAAGGGGATTGAAATTTTCTGTAGAATTTTGGGAGAAATACAGCTTTAGTGTGTAGCATAGAGTTTTAATTGGGGAAAGGATGTTCTGTCCAGGATTTAGTGTCCAGGACACCAGGGGACTTTATATGGAATAAAATGGGTGGGTGATACATATTTTTATAATGGAATATACATTTTATTCCATATGACGTCCCCTGGTGTCCTGGACACCATCCTATACACCAAATCCTGGACAGAATATCCTTTCTGTTTTAATTGTATGGTTTAATGTTAGTGTCTTAAGGATAAAAGAAATAACTGGGTTTTATAATGGACTTAAGAATAAAAACTACAAAAGAAAAATCTTTAGTAAAAAAATTAATAGGAAAACAAAGAAGAAAAAGATAAGAAGATACCAATTGGAATCACACTAGTTGCTGCCTAGGCATTCACAGGGTTCAAGGCAATAACCTTGAATTAGAGGCAATCACACATCAATCTCTTTTTTGGGGATAAAATCATACATCAATCTTCATTCATTCCATAATAAAATTCTGATTTACAAGGCATATATATAGTTTTTACATTTCAGGCTTTCCAAATCCAACTCTTTGGGCCTCTAATTGTAAGGGCTGTCAGAATGTTGGCAATTGGGTACTGATAATGGATTGGAATGTAATTATAGGCTTTGTCCTATAGAGTTCCTGGTGGGCTGGGCTCTTGGTGATCTCTTTGAAGCAACCCAATTGTAGCAGAGTACTCTAATTTTCGTTGGAGCCAAGGTTTCTTAGTGTAGAAACCAATGATAGCTCACAAGAGAATGTTAAGTGACTAAAGACTTAACAAGAACTGATTTTATTTTTTCAGAATGAAATTTGATACAACCAATGACACTCTTGGACCCTTTATATAGGGCTCCTTATTACCACCTTTTATTAATGACATTTTTTGAAAAGTTCTAGATTAATCCATTAGTAGGTTGGACTAGGGTTGTAAATGGATCAAATATGAAGTGGATATAGACATATCCGTATTTGTTTACATAATCGAATATCGGATACGAATTCAGATATCTGTGGATATTTAAAATAAGATTTGTATTTGTATTTATTTATCCGATGACAATTTCTTTCAGAAAATTTAGGTTTTGAGTGGTGACAAATACTATGGGGCTAAAAACATAGGGCGAGGGAGAGAAATTGAGGGATGGGGTTATTAGTAACAATAATAAGAAGATCAAGGACTAGAATGCTCTAGAGAAGAAGATGTTGGGGATTTATGAGGTGAAGATTAGGATTGTAAATGGATTGAATACGAAGTGAATAGAGGTATATCTGAATTCAATTCTTTCTAGATTTAGATTTTCTGAATTCATTTCGATATCTGGCAGATATTTCAAAACACCATTCCATGGTTGTCATTAGTTGGGGAAAGGGGGGACTGTTTGTGCTCTTGGTGTCTGACTCCTATTATTTATAAAATTAGGGAGTTATTGGTTTTGATGTGTAGTTCTCTATTCCATATTGATAGGAGTCGTAATGAGCTGGCTGATAAGCTAGCTAATTGGGGGGTTAAGGCCCATTCGGTTTATGTGGGAAGTTGCCTCCCTGAGGATTTGTAGTAGGGTTATCCCCTTGTTGTATTTTATCTCTTCCTTTTTAGTTCCTTAATAAAGTCAAGTTAATTATCCATATATATATATATATATTCCCAGGAACCTCAAGTAATAGTCAGATTTAAAAGTGCAGAAGTAAATAGCTCAACAATTAAATTTAAACACTTCAAGTGGACTCAAAATAAGAGAAAACAATAGATAGAATGATAGAAAAGAAATTAGAACAAGAAAAGAGAAAGAAATAGAGGAAAAGAAGCCAAAAGGATATTTATGTAAATTTGGATAGAAAATCCGAAAAGGGTATTTCTGTAAATTTGGCACAAAAGGCCTTATTATATGGACTAAACACATTAAAAAATGTACTTCCCCCCCTCCCCCTGGTTAGAGTGATGTAGCAGCTCTCCACTATTTGGAGAAAGCCTACCCTATTTAGAAGCCTAAATCCATGACTGCTCAAGGAAAGAGGAATGGGGGCAGAATATCCATGGTAGAGGATGTTTTTCTTTTAATTTTCAGCTTAAAATGAGGCTTTTACAGTCATATGTTAGTGGGTTAGTGAGTAGTAATGTTTAGGGGGTTATTTTAGTGACTTATGTAAAAAAAATTTAGTGCAAAATAGGGGGGAGAATAGTGTTGGTTGTGTGACCCAAGTAAAAGGGGGTATTTTGAGGACTTTAATATATTTTCATTAAAAAAAAAACCCTACTACTGGGAAGATTCCCAGAAGCCTGAAAATTTCTGACGCATTAAAAGGGTATTTTGGTAATTTTCACCTTTTAGGAAAATTACGAAATTGCACAGGGGTGAAAATTTTAGGGTTGATTAATTGGGATATTATATGTTATTTGAAATCAATTACAAGTGTTTTGCATATACTTTGTACTTGGTCCCGCATCATTTGGTATCAAAGTTTAGGGAAGCAACTTGCTCAGTTATCCTAAGAGCGTTGACATGGCTATTCCAAGGGAAAGGACACTTACATCTCTTATTGCTGTGGTGGATGACCAAGCATTGGAGCTTGCGGGGTTGAAGAAGGAACTCCATAATTTGAAGACATTGGTTGATGACAGATTTGATACTGTAAATGCTAAGTTGGATATTCTTATCAACAACATGAATAAAAGTAAGATTCTGATAAGGGGAAAGGACTTAATCAAGAAACTCCTCAACTAGAAACTACCAAGAATGTTTCATCTAGTATGACTGGTGGCAACCATGTACAGTTTGAGACGGACTATCACAGACAGGAGTTTAGTCCTAGGCGAAACAGACCTAGGTGAGATTTTTTTATGACCGTGATTATTCCCATGGTGCTGTCCAGTAGGCTATTTGACGTAATGTGTTCTTGGAGGTGCCTGATTTTTATGGCGGAGAAGATACAAATGTGTTTATGGATTGGTTGCACAGCGTGGAATCTTTCTTTGATTTTCATAGTATCCCGGATGGCAAGCGGCTGAAATTTGTTAAGGCAAAGTTAAAAGGGACAGCTTGGATATGGTGGAACAACCACGAAGCGGAACACAAGACTTTAGATACATTCAGGCATTGGGATGACTTAAGGGCAGCCATGAGACACAGGTTTGAGGTTCCAGGAGCCAAACAGAGAGCCCATCTACAGCTCACGCAGATCCAATAGGGTTCTTATACTGTGGAGGAGTACACTAATTGATTTCATCACTTAGTTGTGCATGCATAGACTCATTGGGACGATGATCTCATGATTTCTATATACAGATGTGGTTTGTGTCCTTAGATTGCGGCGAATTTGTGATCAGCTCGCCTCCCCACCTTATCTGATGCCATTCATATAGCATATGCGACGGAGGATCACTTGAAGGGAACCCAATAGAGACAGTCATTCCCTGATAACTCTTCCCGCATACAGTCTTAGACACCTGGATCATCATTGGGTCATACAGTTCCTAGATCCTAGCCTAGTGGGCTGTCAATAGCTCCAAGCCGGACTAATAGGCCCATTTCACCCTATAGAACTCACAGGCCAAGAGGTTCTCCTCAGAGGAGCAGTGCAGGTTGTTTCTAGTGTGGTAGCACTAGCCACAGGCAGACACAGTGTCCTCAGCGAGATGTCGGGATCGCAGACAAACAACCTACATCTAAAGATGATGAGGATGTAGAGGTATATACTCCGTCTGATGAGATATTCTTAGAGGCAAAGGCAGATCTTGAGCAGCAATGTCAAGAGCAACAGGAGAAGACAGTTGGTGTTTTGCGCCCAGTCTTGGCTACCAAGGAGGTCAAGGATACTGAGGATTGGTGGCGCAGCAATCTTTTCCAGACTAGAGTTAGGTGCAGTAATTAGTTATGCTCACTTGTTATTGATGGTAGTAGTTGTACTAATGTTGTGTTTGAAAAGGCTTGCAAGAAGCTAGGTCTGACAGTGGAGCCACATCCCTCACCATATAAGGTAGCTTGGGTCAACGACACAAACTTGTCAGTTCAGGAGAGATGCCTAATTATCTATTCTCTTTGAGGATTTACTGATCAGGTGATGTGTGATGTACTATCTCTGAAAGTATGTCATATATTACTTGGGCATCCATGGCTCTATGACAAGAAGGCGCAGCACTACGGTTTCAAGAACACCTACTCCTTTCAGTAGGGCAGAACGAAGATCATTATGATTCCTTGTAAAGATGCATTGGATGTGAAGCTCAAGAAGAATGCATGATCTTTTCTTCTCCATCGGATTCCAGGAGACGACGGCATTTTAGGCCCTCCACCCCAACTTAACAGGATTGAGTTTTCTAAAAGGGGGGGGAGTTGATGCAGGAGCTCTCCACTATTTGGAGAAAGCCTATCCTATTTGGAAGCCCAAATCCAAGAATGCTCAAGGAAAGATGAATGGGGGCAAATGTCAATGTTAGAGGATGTTTTAAGATGTTTTTCTTTTCATTTTCAGCTTGAAATAAGGTTTTTACAACCATATGTTAGTGGGTTAGTGAGTAGTAATGTTTAGGGGGTTTTTTTAGTAACTTAAGTAATTTTTTTTTATTACAAAATAGGGGGGAGAATAGTGCTGGTTGTGTGACCTAAGTAAAGGGGGTATTTTAAGGACTTTAATATATTTTTATTAAAAGGGTTTAAAAACCCTACTGTTGAGAAGATTCCCAGAAGCCTGAAAATTTCTGATATGACATAAGGGTATTTTGGTAATTTTCACTTTTGGGGAAAATTACGAAATTGCCGCAGGGGTGAAAATTTCAGGGTTGATTAATTGGGATACTATCTGTTATTTAAAATCAATTACAAGTGTTTTGCATATACTTTGTACTTGGTCCCGCATCATAGAGCTTGGTAGGTTCTTTGCTCTTGGGCTTGGGCTTCCATAATGGAGACCTCGGTATCTCTGGTCCAACAATGCAAGTGCTGCATCAGTTATTTTATCATTGCAAAAGAAGTGTTTCTTTCTCAGTAACAAAATAAGAATATTTACTTCCAGTTGCAAGATTTATCTAAGGTTCATTTTTTCTTTCCTTTTTCTACAGATCTAGAGGAAACTACCTAAGGTGAACCGTGTCCTTGCCACTTGTCTTCTCAACAGAAGCTGAAGGTGAAGTGAATGATGGTGATGGTGAAGAAAACAGCGAAATGCTGAAGGATTAGCTTTTTTGCAGCAATATTTGTGATCATGTCAAAGTTAAAAAGAAGTCCTCACGGATTCCAAGGTCAGTTGGTTGAAAGGTTTCTCAAAGGGAGATATGAATCTCTCTCTCTCTCTCTCTCTATATATATATATATATATAATGAAAAGTTTCTCTCCCAATTGTGGGTGGAGACACTGAATTGATGACCTGGATGTCCTATTATTCTAACATTGTGATCTCAAAAATATTTCTAATTTATGTTCCCATTAATAGCATATCCATACACCCAAAACATACAACGTATACTTTTTCTTTTCTTTTCTTGAAGTACTTTGTGACAAACTTTTCTTAAACAATTTATCAAATATATCAATTCACAAATCTTCAAGATGGTGAATCTCTCAAAAATTTACAATCAACAAGTTTCTTCTTTGGAATAATGATAATAAAGAAGTGGAGAGTTGGATGTAAGAAAATACTGGTTTATGACTGTCTTGGAAAAAAATATTACAAGAAAGATATGATATTAAATGCGTTAAAATGATGAATGGTTGGAAGGAATAATGGAAATAACAGATATAACAGACGAATTTTTTGCATGTTATGTAACATTAATAGCCACCATATGGATGCCTCTCTTTTTTTTTTGGATCCCTTCTCTTAATCCTTTATAATTTTGTTTTCAAATAACTCCTAATCTACATGGAGTCATAAATGTCTTAAATCATCTTTTTTGTGATGTCATGGTGTTCTGAACATTACTATGATTTTCATATTTGGACTGTTGGAGACTGGGCCATTTCATTGGTTCATACAAATATATTATTTCAATGTATACTAGTATCCCAGATACTTCATGGTAGGTTACTATTTGGACTAAGACATCAAACAAGATTATAGAGCAGGACTGATCAAGTATAGTCAACAATTTATCCAAAAAATTGATATTTATTTATTGAGATATTTTTTCTTCCATCTAAACTTATATCTACTATTGAAAGTTATTGTCCCAACATTTTTGAAGGCCTTGGATTATGTGAGAACGAATCTCATGAGAACCGTGAAAACGGCACCAGAGGAGCTGACGCATCAGTACCAAAAATTGATTTGCACTTTTTGGGGGGCACTTATCACTTTTCGGCGCTGATGTGTCCGTACCCTGATGCCATTTTCACTGTTCTCACAAGACTCGTTCTCACCTAATTTTTAGTGGTTTTTGAAGGGCAATTCAAATAAACTTTGGAGTTCTTTCATTTGAACTCACTTCTGAGTCATTTAGATTACTCATAGGCTAACTTTCTTTTTGAAATATACAATGTAGTATATCTATATATCATTTACCAATGATAACTGTCTGAACTTATAATGTATAGAATGTAAGGTATCAAGTCAACTAGTTAGATTTCCATACCTATTTCACTTATTATTATTATTGTTGTTGTTGTTGTTATTTTGTTGAAAGCATTCTATATGTATCAACTCTAAAAACACCCAAAAAAAAAACTAGATTATAAACTATGAAATCAAATAAGTTACAAACAAACTTGTATATTTGACATATATCTTATTTTTATTTTTTTACATAAAAAAGCAAAGAAGAGAAAAGAATACAAACTTACCCTTGACTAGAAATCCTCATTATTTGCATGTGTTTTCTATAGAAAAAGGGGGGGGGGGGGATGTTAGACATGAAAATGTCTTTTATAAAAATTAGTTAAGACAAAAAAATGCCTGAGAAGATACCCACTTGAATCGTGTGAGAAGTTCTTCCCACTGGCAGGTCTGATAATTTGTATTCTGCTCTAAAATAACTAGAATAGAAATTCAATAATAGCTTCCATAAAAATTATAATTCCTAATGTTTAACACCAAACATTCCACCTTCAGTATAAATGTTTATAGAGGAAGAGGTAGATGGTGAAACCAACAAAAATTCATATGTCGGCAAACCATTGTCTTCCATCGTGATCATTGGTTTGCTCGTGTACCATTCAAGTAATGATGCAGTATTCCGGAAGAAGAGTTGTAATGGTACCTGGGAGCTACAGAGTTATTTGTCAAGTCCAGTATCTTTGATCATATTTTTTTTTATTGATCACCATGAATTTGCAGTTTTTATTTTTATTTTTTTTCTCTCTTTTTTTTTTCCTCGAAGTTGGGATAAGGCTGTTTGTTGTTGTTTTTTCTCAGAGGAATTAGCAGGCCACAGGTCCCCTAGCTGTAGTATCTCAGATGGATTGAGCCACACAAGTGTTTATTGTTGATAATTAACTGGTTCTGCCGAGTTACAACGGCCATGAGCCATCCATTATTAAGTTTTACTTTGTGCTCTTGTATAATTCTCTCATTCATTGGATGGTGGGTATTAAAGAATAATATTTGTGAAAATACAGGTACCAACGAGTGGATACTCCCTCGGAGGCTCCAAACAAAAGCAAGCCGGGTGAACCTCCTCAGAGCTTCCTCTTGAACAACTGTGTTTCTGGGTTAGCTATTCAAAATACATGCCACTATGAAAGCTCTGCACGCATCAGAAATAAACCGATGTGCAGCCACGGCGACTGCACAAATGAACATTGATGGAAGTGTTTCTGATATATCCACCACAACCTCATGCAACACGGGTATACAATCTTTGTGATTCAACCTTCACTGGGTTATCCAACATAACCAGAGATTTAACCTGAGATGATAAACGTGATCACCGCGCTAGTCTAAATTACTTTATTCTCCCCCCGGATTGCATGTGCACAAAAGATGTGTGCACACCATACACATGGACCAGGGTATGGACACATCAGTGCCGAAGAGTGGTAAGTGCACTCACAAAAAGTGTAAATCACTTTTCGGCACTGATGTGTCCGCACCCTGGTCCATGCGCATGGTGTGCGCACAAAATCTGGGCTCATTTATTCTACATGGACTAAGTTGGGCTGTGTAAGGTATTGAGTGCACACACACACACACACACACACTTTTAACACTAAGAAGACCAACAGGGTGGGTTTTGACAGTATAGTATATCTAGGCCTGATCTAATTATCGGCAGGTGCAATTAGTTAGAGGACTGTAGAGCAGCATTGCATTGCAGACTCCACTATACAGGCAAAAATATGTAGCGGCTTGTGAAGCAGCCGAGGAAGTTTACCTTTGTAAGTTCTAGTCAGTTAGTGGCCTACCTTATCACAAACCTGAATCCAATCAAAGGTGGCTTGTATTTTCCAGGTGGTAAATAGACAAAGCATACTGATGTAGGGGTATCAATGGATTAGTCGGGCTTGGGTTGGTTAAGAATCTTCAGTTTAGTGTGTCTGATGGACTAACAATGAACCTTTCTTCGAACTCTAAATCTTTGATTTGAGTTGCAAGATATTAGATCTGGGCGCCAACGGAGATACTTCCAATCATCAAGCTTTTCTTATATGAAACGGAGAAGAAATAGGATCAAAAGAAGAAGACGCGAGTCTTCGAATACGAGGACGTCTGATACCATGTGAAGGTGTCGTTTGAGAGAAAACTGGGCCTAGCCAAAACCAGAGACTCGTTCATCTATTTATATGAAAAAAGAGAGAATATTCCCTTATAGGGTGGGTACACCAAAAACAGTTCTAACAACTATAACAAACTCCCCCAAGAGAGGGAAACGAAAATACATGTTAACAAACACACACGTATAGGTCTGACTCCTTTATTTCTTTGTTCTTTTTTCTTTTTTTCTTTTTCTTTTTCTTTGTTTGGTAACTCCTATTGGCCCAACAAGACTGTTTTGGCAAGTACACGTTGCCAAAAAGAAATACAAAAAAATAGGTACTTTGTTCCTGTCTATCACCTTCAATTGAATATAAAATATAAAACAATAGAAAAGAAAAAGAAAAGAAAATTACATAAAAATGAAAAAGAAAAGAACATATATGTAATTTTCACTCATTTTTTAATTTTTGTTTGGTTGTCATGATAATGAAAGTTTAACATCCTTTTTTTTACAGAAAAGGGAGGATTTTCCGGCAAGTTTTGTGTGAAAATCAAATGGTTCCTTCGGCTTTGTCTGTTACGGGTCAAACCGTGGGAAAGGAAAAGAAAACTAAAACCACCTAGGAAAAGGTGGGAAAAAGAAAGAGAGGAAAAGGAGGGAAAATTCACTATTCATTTCCCATGGTTTCCCATGTTCATCTGTTACAAAGCAAAATTTTATTAGGTAGGAAAACTATATATCACAAGTATTGTTGTCAAAAGTGATGGGAAACCTATAAACAGCCACAAAAAATCTGACAGTGGGAAATGTATTGTAACCATCCTAATGGAGAGGTTGCAAACAAACAAACAAAATTTGCTAATGGTTACCCACAATGCCTTACCTGGTCCTCATTTTTTGTGGAATACAAAGTTGTCAGGACCATACTAGGCCATTATCATTCGAGGCTCCAAACTTCAACTGTTGAACTTTTTAAACCCTGTGAATGCCCATTGATAACTGGATATATACCAGTTGTGGGTTGTTCAATCTATAGAGCAATAATACAATGTCAACTGGTACAACTCCATGATTTCAAGTAACTGAAGCTCAAAACATTAAAAACACAACACATACACCATGTCACATATCACCAGGATGTACACTCAACAGTCAAATACAATGTACATGGGAACTGTCTACCTTGTGCTTAGGTGAGTACCCTTCACTCCCACCAAAGGGCTAAAGTACAGTGGTGCAGTAGGGGGGATCCTGTTTTGAGTAACTAGTTGATGGGTCTTACATTAGTGGAGATTCAATGTATTAATACTACATCAGTTCGAGTTTAGATGTGTCATTATGGTTGGAATAGCGAATCCCTGTTGTAAATAATACTCTTACAGGGTTTTTGAGGGATGTCATTGATGCTCACTCTGGTGCACAGGTCTATATCAACTTACATAAATCAACTCTCAACTCTCAACTCTCAATAGATAGGAATAAAAAGCTCAAGAAATCTTGAACTACTGAAAAAGAAACACACCTTCGCATCAGGTGCTGCCATGGTATCTTCACTCCCCCAAGGCACAT
>JAOXJP010083335.1:0-14916 GCA_025762735.1 Platanus orientalis | reverse complement strand
CCCACCTCATCCCCCCACCTCACTTCACTTTCCCACCACCCACTCTCACCACCCCTTCCCTCTTCCAACCACCTCACCCCCTTTCAACCCTCCCTTGCCACCTCAACCCCCCTTGGTCCCCATTATAAACCCCCCTGATTCGTTGAAGGGAGGCCAACTAAGAAAAGAGAGAAAAAAAGGAAAGGAAAGGAAAGGAAAGAAAAAAAAAAGAGAGAAAGGAAGAGAAAAGGAAGAAGAAGGAGATCCCCAAGGTCAGGTAGGTCCCCTCCCTCTCCCCTCTTTTAAAAATTTAACATGACTCCCCCCATGCTGTCTCATGTACCCCTTAATGAAACATGGGGGACACAATTTGTCTCCCCCTTTACTGTTTTTTTTATAAGCTTTTATGAGAAAGCAATGTTTTCTTTTTTTCTTAAACTGAAGTGGGGACTAGTGACTTAGACTATATGTCACTGATCCTTGGACCTACCAATATGTCCAATTTGGACCCCTAAAGATAGTGCTTGGCTCTAACAATGGGCCTCATTCTATCCCTTAAAACAATGTATTCATACACTGTCTAAAAGAGTCGAGATTGATTTTTTATTCTTTCTTAAAAATTGATTTCAACACTAATTCTTTCTTCATTGTTTAGTTGATTGACTGAGACATGTAATTAAATTTTGGTGAACAAATTTATCATGTTTTTCTATTTTTACTATAATTTATTTATGAATATATGTCATGTTGTCCAAAAACTGTCTATAGGAAGCTAGTTACTTTGTTTATATCGTAACTCTGTGTAGATAATGAATCTGAGCTTAAAATTTTAATTGAAGATATATGCCTCACCCCTTGACCTCTCTACCAAATTTGGGACCACCCCATTTCCAAATCTCAAGAAATGGGTCCCACAATTTTGACTTTCCTGATAAAACTGTGTTGAATACACAGTCACCCTCCCTTTAGAAAAATCCAAAAGGGGTCCAAGAACTGGGCTTACTTAAAGACTTTTCTGAGGAAGCCACCCATCCTCCTGAAAAATCTCAAGGTTAGTGGACCCCAAGAAGTAGCCCAAAAATCCAAAAAAAAAGCTGCTAGATTTTTGAAAAATGCATAGTACTCTGTGAAAGATCAGGTGTACCAAAAGGAGAAATTCCCCATTGACCCCCAACTCTGTGTTAATTCATAAAGGACCCCCTAGCATCTATAAAATACTTCATTTTGAGACCTGAATCACTTGACATATCACCAAGATCAAAAGGGGCCCAATTAAGGCAGTACACCTGATCTTTCATTCTGTGAAAGATAAGGTGTACCCTGATTATTTCAAGCATACCTAATCAAAGTGACATCCATTTCTGTCCCCAGGTGTCTGACAATTCATATAGACCCAAAAACACGTAAAATTGCTAAAACACACCTCCTATATGAATTCTAGAATTTGAAATTAGCTTTAAAGGTCAAATGGGACCCAACCAAGGCTATACTCCTGAACTTTCACTCTGTGAAAGATTAAGCGTATGCCTAAAAGATCGGGCGTATTGACATAAAAATCTATTAAACCCCTTATTTGTATTCACTACTTAATGGAACTTTAAAAAATAGTTAGGTCAGAGGAGCTACCCTAAAAGGGTGGGTGATTGGGGTGCCTAACACCTTCCCCAATCACAACCAAACAGCTTACCCAGGACTTTGAAAACCAAACCTAGTAAAAAGAGTTAACCCTAGGCTCGAATGCCTGGCCTAGACCCCAAAAAGCCCCTCATCCTCCCTTCCTTAGGAAAGGAGGCAGGCATCTAACCCCACCTGTAAAAAAACCCGAGTTGGTGGTGACTCCGGAAACCACGACCTAGAGGCCGATAGGCCTGGCTTCGGTTCTTCCCCGAAGTGGGGTGGGTAGACCTCCCCGGTCTTTCCGTGATGCCCACAGAATGACGACTCTACTGGGGATTAAAATGTTTAATCTTTGAATAGACGATTTTTTAAATTGCATTAAGTATTCTTTTATTTACATTTTCATTTCCTTATGTAAAGCATGTGTTCACATAGATTGCAAAGCATGTCATTAGTTAGTAGGATATACAAACCATATCAAATCTGCATCTTAGGATAGAAAACATTTTCACATTAGATTTAAGACAGATTGAATTAGTTAGTAGGACCAAGATCCACATTTAACAAATTGCTTGCTTAGATATGTCTGATTTTTTTTTATTATCATTGTTCATTATACAAGTCCATAAGATACGACACATCATTCATATATTGCATGAACAACATAAGCCCTATATCTGTTCAATACCCGCCAATGCACTGACATAGGAAAACATTTAGGATGGGGGACAACACTTAAACTGTGGTTGCTACATCAGTGCGGTTGGGCTGAGTAACCCAACCTAGTCACTATTCCCAAGATCCGAGCAATCAGGGAGGTGTTTAGACTAGGAAACCTTTTTAGAAACTCTTTGATAAAAAAAATTCATGCATATCATTCATTTTAAAGTTATATAGGATATCCTTGAATAGATTAGAGGTCTAGAAATAGGACTTGTTTGCCATTGTATTCTACTTGATTGCTTGCATGTGTTACCATTAGAACCAATAATTCATGTCCAACCTTTTTCAAAAAGATAAAAACACAAATTCTTTATTTTTATAGATACTTAGGATATTTCCTGATTTATATACATATAATTAATCTTTTCATTTCATCATCCATCAAAAACCTCAAAACCAATTAAACAAAAAAGAACTCTTTTTATTCCATTTCATCTCCTTTACAAAATAGGTACATTTATCCAAAAAACAAAAAAGTACAAATCCCTAACTCCTCTCCACTCCTCTCAGTCAACCTACTCAGCAACCCCTTTGAGGGTCTCTGACCTACATGCTTCCTCCTGGAGGTTGATCCCAAACCTTGCTCTCCTCTGGATGTAGCCACCCCTTTCCCCTTGTCCAGGGGAGATACTATCTCTAGCATAGACAAGTCTCTCTCACCTCCTTGAACTGAAGGGGGTACTATCTTTGCTACTACCAAGGAAGAAACATCATCCCTAAGCTCTGGCCCACCACTCAGAGTAGTCTAGGTCTAGAAGTAGATAGGGATTTATAAGTTCACCTTCCCCATACCCAAAGCCCCCTTGGACTCGATCACACTAGGAGGAGGGCTAGGCACCACAAATCTGTCAGGGGAGGCCGATTGTCTATAGCACCTCTCCCCTAGATACCACTCCACCTCCCCAAGGGATAGCAAGATAGCCCTGGACATTGACCAGTCCAAGGCAACTAGAAACTCCCTAGCAAGATCCCCACTCAACTCCCAAGCTGCCCAAGGATTCCAATTAACCTACAAACAAAGCAAACATTAATTAAAACACAAATAAAGCAAACAAATACAATAATAAATCAAATTAACTAATTAAAGCTTTACATGGGCAGCTGTGATTTGATCTAAATCCCTCCTAAAGATAGAAATAGATTTTTGTGCCTTTGGGTGAGTGTTAGAGGTCTTCCACCTCTTGACACAGGGCATGGAAAATAGAGCTCTCCCCTTTCTATGAGGTGTTAAGGGGGTCAGCCTCTCATAGCACGAAACCAGCAATGAAAACAAGAAAAACATTAAACAAAATAAAAGACAAAAAAAGAGACAACATAAAAACCAAAAAATACTTTACCTTCCATAGAAAATGAAGGCCCAGAAACATAGCTTTCTCCCCATTAGCCACCTCACTCATGTTGGAGTGCATCAACCTAAGGGTGAATCTACCCCAACCAAAGGTCTTAACCTTAGACAAGTTGTCTAAGACAGGGAGAAAGTTTAGAAAAATTTGGTCGCTCTTCTAGCTAAAGATGGACTGTGTGAACATGTAAAGAAGGAAGGCCCGGACTAAGTAATCAATCTCCACCTTAGGACTCTGATCCATAGCCCAAACATAATCCTTCTTGAACCAAGAAGGGAATACCCCTCTAAACCCTCTATCAAAAGAAAGGGGTTGTGGCCCCAAGCACCTCCTGATCATATCCTAAGAGGGCATCAGCTCATAAGGAGGGGGATCACTCCTCACAGGCAATCAGGTCAACATGTAGAAATCCGTCGAGGGTAATCCTATCTCCCCCATAGGTAGATGGAAGGTGCGAGTAATGGGGGACCACCTCTCTACCAATGACATCAACAAGGCTTTGTCCACCTTTAACAACGGGATACTCAAAAGGGGTCCAAACCCCATTTCTAGAACTTTCGTCTGTGCCTTCTCACAAAGATGCTTACACCTCGTAATAACTCCAGACCAAGACCCATGGGTCTTTGCATTATCCCTAGCCTATAAAAATAACAAACAAACAAATATAAATAAAATAAACATGTAAAATAAACCAACAAAACCACAAAAATCATAAACCAAAAAGTGCTTAGCTACTGGGGTACGCCTAAATTTAGCATACGCCTGAATTCAGGGTATGCCTGAACTACATCCTACGCCTGAAATACCCCATATGCCTGAACTAGGATGCACACTAAGTTCAGGAGTACTGGGTATTTTCAGACAATATAGACAGATTCAGGCGTACGTTTTCTAAACTTTTAAACAAAATAGTAAAAACTTCTAAAAAACAACAAAATAATATACAATTAAAGATTAAAAATTAAAAGAAAACAAAAAAAGGAAAAGGGGGGTTAGGGTTACCTCATCCACAGGTAGATTCTTCCAAAGAGCCTTTTCATGAGAAGGAAGGAGGGGGTAAGCCACTGTTGATCCACTTGCACTCATTGTATAGAGAAAATTAGAAATAAAACAATGGGACAAAGTTCTTCTTAGAGTAGAATTTTCCCTCATTCAGAACAATTCAAAAATATAAAATGAAACAACCAATTCTCGGGTGTTTTATTTGAACCCAGGGGTATAGTATGCCTAAACGTGCTATACGCTTGAACTTTAACTAAGTTGAAGTTCAGGCGTATGGTAGAGATCAGGCATACTAGCCCAACCTAAAAAAAAACCCTAAAAAAACCCAAAATGAAATAAAATAAAATAACAAAAAAAAATCAAAAAAAATATTAGTAAAATAAAAGAAAAAGATAATACAAAAAAAGTTTTACTAATTCATGTACTTATTTTGCAGAAATGGATCCTAGACCCATTTGTTTGGATCCATTCACCACCATGACCATCAAATTCAAATATATACTCGTCTCACTCCCGCCAGAGGAACAAGCCATTTGGGCTAACCAAAGAAAGCTTGTGACTACTTTGTCACTGTCCCAAGATCGTCTTGATTGGCCTCTCCTAGAAGCAGCCGTATCTTTCTGGGATCTAGTAGCTATGATTTTTCACTTTGAAAAACATTAGTTGACTCCCACCATTAAAGAATTAGAGTCTTTTCTGAACTTGAAACACTATTATCACACTGACGTGATCTTCCCTATACATAAAAACAGCTACTTCAAAGACTTCCAATCTACTCTTAATGTGTTAGAGAATTTACTACCCAAAGAGACTTCGGACGAATATCTCCACTATCCTTTCAACCTTTTATTGGATTGAGGTTGAAAAAAAGTTGGAGATTTCTCAGACCCAGCTAAGTACAGAGCTTTCACATTAACACTCTTGGGTCAACTGCTCTTATCCCATAATCGACATCAAATTAGTGGAGTTTTGTGTAGCATTCTAGGATAACTATCCGAAGGAAAGACATTGGCCTCCATGATCATCACGGAGATCACATCCAACCTATCTCACTATGCTCTGCACCGCAAAGGTCGATTATACGGCTGCCCAGCTTCAAAACCCATCTATTTCAACCCCTTTGGAGAAAAAGGCAACAATAGATTATCAAAAACTTATGGCTAATCTATCCACCAAACATAGCACTTGGAAAGCTAAGTGGCATAAAGCACACTATCTACATCTGTTTTTAGAGAACCATACCTACATGATTCTCATAGGATTGTACCAAAGCAGACCTTGCATGCTAATTCGGGTGCTTCGCCAGTTCACTCTTTGACAGGACTTGTTCGACTTTACCAACACTTATGGAGATGTCTGCAAACTTGATTACAAGACACCTCATTCAGCCTCATCTCAGCTATCCTTTGGTACAATTCACATACTCGAGCACCAAGGTACCTACCTGTGGTATCTACCAAGACACCTGAGACATCACCTCCTTATGATTCATGGATCCACAACCTCATATCTGCACAATCATCAGGTTCAACCACTAATCATCCAAACAAGAGAGTCAAATTTGATGAACCACCCACTTCTCAAGGTGGACCTTCTCACATAGAAGCAAAGTTAGAGCAAGATCTCTGAGATCTAGCAAATGAACAAAGCCTACATCGTTAAACATCTACGATCCTCTAGACTACCCGGACTTCCCTAAAAGAAGTTCAGGTATCTCTTAAAGCTGAGTTCAACCTTTGAGCTGAGGCTGAGATCTCAAGAGATACCCATCAGGAAGTAAACAACACCTTGATTGAGCTTGTCGATACTTTAAAAGGAGAACTCAATGATGTGAGAATATCCCACACTTACCTAGACACTGAGCTACGGCATAGCAATACCATTGACTTCCTATAAACACATTGGAGACTAGAATGGGTTCAGAAGCTGAGAAAGTAGATTTTATCCTTGGGCTATAAGCCAGTGGAAGCTCTATCACCACTTCCCAGAGTCCTAGGACTCTAGACTATGTATTTGTTTTCTTTATGCTTTATGTAAAAGGTCTGTGTACATTGTTTTTGTAATCATTGATGTACTTTATTTATAATCGTTCTTAATATATATAAGTTTTATTTTGTTTTCAAAACTAGAGTTCAACAGTTGGACATGAATGCATTTTTTATGATCTATCATTTGTCTAAATATTTCTAGCTTAAACATATGTAAAATCAAAATCATGACTCTAAATAATAATAATATGTTATCAACAAAATAGCACCTCCTAAGATAAGACTGCAGAAGAAGAAGAGGAAGCCACAATCTCGCCTCACCATGGCAGGATAACTTCCAAGGACTACTAGTATTCCATCTTCTACAACTCCCAAGGTTTCAACTATAACTCTTCCCCATTCTCAGGTTGATTCTAGTGTTCAACTGACACCACTACAAAAAGCTGAAGTAGAAAGGATGCTAGAAACCTTCATGATTAAACGTGGAGCATCTTCCTCATCTTCTTCCCCAATTCCCCCTCAGACACAATTCCAAACATCCATCTCTTTCCAAAGTCAGGGACAAAGCTCCATAGAATTTGAAAAGGTACTCCATGAGTACCTGAACACCACAGGAGGTCCCCAAAACCAATATTCGTCTATTGAGTATTTGTTGAGACAATCTCAAAACTTGAATTTTTTGGGAAACTAAGAAAAACCACCTATCTTCACCACCACCCCCAACCTTATTTCCACTGAGCTTCAAAACTCAGAGGAAAGATGCAAGATAGAGCATCAAGACAAAAAGGGGAAGGGTATCTCAGTATCTTCATACTCAGATCAGACAGAGGCTAGGATAGCCAAGATGGCTAGTGAGATTGAACTCTTAAAAGGAAGACAGTTCCCATTGAATATGGATTTTGAAGACTTGTGTTTATACCCAAGGGGTAACTTGCCGAGTAATTTCCAAATGCTAGACATGAAAAAATACGACGGCACGAGGTGTCCCAAAATGCACCTGAGGATGTACTGTAATGCCATGTTCTAGTGGGGACAAGATGATAGAGTCTTAGTATAGATGTTTCCAAGAAGTCTAGAGAATGATGTAGCTAAATGGTTTGCGGGTCAAGATAAAAGAGATGTAGGTACCTAGAGAACTTTGACCAAGGCCTTCCTTGAGCATTTCTAATTCAACCTAGAAATGCTACTCACCCGAGAAGAAATTGAGAGAATGCACCCCTAAGACAATGAAGGAATCAGGGACTATGCCTACCATTGGAGGTAGAGAACATCCAACTTGAAACACTCAATGTTTGAGGAAGATATGATTTCTACCTTCCTAAAAACCTTGGGCCCAACATACCAACTAATGCTTCTCACCACATCCATTGGCAACTTTGTCGATGTCATCAACAAAGCCACCCGTGTTTAGCTAGCCATTAGGGCAAGCCTTGTCATAAAAGCAACTACAGTCCCTCCAAATAAAAGTCGAACAGTCCCCAGAAAAGTCACAGTAAATCATCTAAAGAGCAATGTTGTGCAGACCATCGAAATACCCCTACCCATTCAGAGTAACGGATACCACCACCAACCAACAGCAAATTTTCCAATAAAGGTCCGACTCCCTATGGAAGCACAATCAAAGCCATAACTCAAGTTCATGTCTATTCCATTTGAAGATAAAAAGAAAAGAAGATTCACTCCCCTACCTTATTCATACAAATATGTCATGGACTATCTCATGAATAAAGGGCTCCTACAACTTTTAGAGCCAAGACCCCCTCCAAACCCTTTGCCTCCCAGATATGATGCCACCGAACACTGCCCACTCCATCAAACACCGGGTCATCTCATAGACCGTTGTTTCACCCTCAAACATTATATCAAAGATCTCATAGAAAAATGGAAGGTATCTTTTGGTCCCCTATTAAATAACCCACCTAATTCTAACATCCTTTAGAACCCTCTTTGACCTCACCCTCTATCTAAGGGAACCAACATGATACAGGTAGGGAGTAAGACCTTCAACCTTGCAATCTTCATCACTAGAATTGGTGATGATAAACCAGTGATAATCCTCCCAGAAGAAGACTATGTGTTATATCTAGACCCTGTTGACCCCACTAACCTCCCTATAAAATAAATCTTGTCTCTATGGGAAACCCTAGAAGAAGAACCCCTTTCATTACTTCCCTTAGATGATAAGCTAGCAGCCCTCATCATGGAAGGCCCCATCAAGGCTAAATCCTTAGCCTACTACTCCCTATATACCCAAACCTACTACATTCCCCCTCCACCACTAGAACTAGCCCCGCCTTCCTTCTATACCTTCCCATCCCCTATACCCCATCAATTACCATCCACAAACATGACTTCCGTTATAAACATTCCCCCATCACCCATAGAGATACATGAGTATAGCAGGGTTCCTTACAACTATGAGGAGAGTGTAGGTGAATCTTACCCAGGTCTATCAATAGAAGAGGTGGCAAATCTCGTCAGTCTTATTACCTACTCAAGTAGAATCACAAAACTAGCCATCACCAATCTACACTAGGATTCTGCCAAGGGGAAAGGGAAAACAGGGCTGGAATAAGAGAAAAAATAACAACAAGAAAAAATAGAACAAGAATCAGTAGAACAGAAGAGGATTAGAGAAGAAGAAAAGAAAGAAAATAAGGTATTAGAGGCTACAATCCTTAGGTCTCATCTATTCCTAGTAGAATAGTTAGCCAAAACTCAAGCTAACATTTCTATCTTGGGGTTGCTAGTCACATTAGCTCCCCACAGGGACAGATTCCTGAACATCTTCAAGAAAACCTTTGTAGATGCTTCAATAACTCCAGACCGGCTAAAAAACATAGTTGAAAGAATAGCCTCTCCTCGAGTCATCACCTTTGCCGAGGAGCCAAAAGGAAAAGTACACAATTGGGCATTATATATTTCAGCCCATCATCAAGACATGTGTATCCCCTTAATCTTGGTGGACAGTAGGTGTAACACCCCGTATTATGCTTTAAGGGTAAAATAGTAATTTTATTATATAAGGGTAAAATTATTCTTTAACATGCTTCAACGGATCATAGAGTAGTTTAGGAACCTATTAGACCAAGCTAAAAATGTAAGACCCGAGTTGGGCCTTGAACCTGTCAAGTTCGGAAGCTATCCTAAATTCACATTTAGGGTACCTTTACGGGCCCACTAACACAAACCTAGAGATGATTGGGGGTTATTCCATACCTTGATGGAAATATCTATGAACCTAATTTCTATAAAAACCAATGGTGTGCAATTACGAGTTTCCTAGAAGAAGTTATGCCCATTTTACCACGGGGTGTCTGTTCTGACAGGATTATGTATCCCAAGGGAACTATGGTATGATCTATATTGTATTGAAAAGGTCTTTGAGTCTAGTTTCCAACCCAATAAATATTTTGTAAAAATGAGTTTTCTAGAGAAAGCTATGGTCATTATACTGTCAGAAGGTCAAAATGAAAAATCATGTATCCGTGATCCAAGTTGTGATTGATCTCGCACAAGAGGCACACCTCTCGGGTAGTGCCCATGATCAATCACAAACCCCATGATCAATCACAAATAGTGTTAGGACATAAAATCCATGATCGATCATGTTATGTCCCAAAATGCTGAAAATCCTAAAAATTATGATTTTTTCCATTGTTATGATGTGACTTGCTTCCATTTGACCCCCACACGAGTGGGAACTCGTTTAAGATGACTCAAACCCTATTTAAACCTCATTTAGGTCATTTTTCCTCATTAAAACAAAGAGAAAAATGCTTAGAAAGGATCAGGGAAGTTCTTGAGCTAAGAGAGGAAGGTTATTTCCCAATTGGGTAAGTTTCACTCTCAACTCTAGAAATATTCATAGATAACTCATTTTCTTCTTAGATCTAGCTAATTGACTATAGATTCCTATTTTTCTACGTTATTTTATGATTTTTAACCATAGATTTGTTTGTCTACTCTTAGAGGAAGGAAGATTGAATAAAAGAAAAGGAATTTTGAAGGAGTTTTCTATTCAAGACAAGGAGGATTAGTGTTGGGTAAGTGGATATTCAATTTATACTCACTTTTCTCATTATTAGGATCATAGATTTGTGCAAAATGATCTTAGTTTTGGTGGTTCTACATTTATTCTTTATGAGCTTGATTATTTTCTTATGTAGAACTTTGATGACCTCTATTCTATGTGATGAAGTTTGGGAGCTTGATTTACTGTTGATGTAGGGTGTGGAAGGTTTTTTATGGTGAATATTGGGTTTCCCTTTTGATTTCTTCTAAATCCATTAATTTTTGCACTTCGCATGTTTGATAAAATTTTTCTTACAGATTTTACATATTACTCAAATGTTTCTTGGATGTTTTCTAATTCCTTGCATGAGCCTAATGTCTCCTATGTTAGATTATCTCAAATATATGTTGGCTTATGGTAATTGGTGATGCTCTATTAACTCTCTATGCTAGTCTATTACTCTTTTTAGTGTGTTTCATTTAATTCATGTTGCACATGATGAATTGTGCTAATTCCATTAATCCTCATGTAGTCACGTTATTATTTACATCATATGATATCTCTTAGTGGCATGTGCATGTTATCATTGGCATGGTTTACTCCTGGATTTTCATGTATCTCTTTACATGGGATTTCTACGTGAGTTTTTTTTAAAGGATTTGAGATACTTGGTTTTTAAACTACATAAACTTTGTCATAAAATGATTTTACATCCATGAGCACCCTATATGTTCTTAGATTTATGTCAAGCATCTTCACTTACTTATAGGCATTTGGCATATTTCACGTGATTCTCTACTACACCCTCGAGACTTTTCATTAGATAGAACACATAGATATTTTAAATGATATGATTATATAATATCTAACTTATTTTACAAAAACATGGTTTTGGGACGTGGTTTTGGATGTGAGGATTTGATACGATACCCCAATGCAAGAACACCTATTGGGCCTAGAGACCCCTAAGTGGGTTGGTCCTTGTAACCTTTATATATTTGTATGGTCTTTATAACCCAAGAGACCTTTATATGGGTTGACTAGACGTAGCTCTATAGACCCCTATGTGGGTTACCCCTTGTGGGCCCGGAGTCCCTTTCATGGGTTGCCCCTCATAGGATCGTAGACCCCTTTGTGGGTTAGCTTTATGGTTGCAGGTACCCAATCACTAGGTCACATTAATAGGTGAAGACGGCTATCGTGTCCATTGGTATTATGACATCAGAGACCCCTCTGTGGGTTAGCCTTATGGATTTAGGTACCCAATCACTAGGCCACATTAATAGGTGAAAACGACCATCATGTCCATTGGTCTTACGACCCCATAGACCCCTTTGTGGGTTAGTCTTATGGCTTCAGGTACCCAATCACCGGGTCACATTAATAGGTGAAGATGACCCTAGTGGCCCAATATATGCTATATGATATGTTATGTCAGAGACCCTTATGTGGGTTATGTGATTTGGTTTATCGGAGACCCTTGTACGAGTTATGTGATTTATTTTACCAGAGGCTCTCACATGGTTTATATGTTTTGGATTTGATAGAGACTTTACATGTTTTATTTACATTGGGTTTTATTATGTGATAGAGACCCCTTATGGGTTGACATGTGACATGTAGTACTTAGCATGAGGTATATAGTACTTAGCATGTACATATAGTATTTACTGTGTGGCATATAGCATGTGGCATATGCATGATTCAGTTTAGTTCACTTTGGATTTTTTTATGGTTATCTAGTGACATGTGTATACTCGTTTCATAATAAGGATACATGTTTAGTAAATGTGATGTACTCTCATTCCTACTTTGATTCCTTATTTTACCTCGATTCCTTCTATTTGCTCCTATTATTATCTTTGGTTTCCTTTAGTGTTGTATAAACTACATACCCTCCCGTTAAGCCCATCAAGCTTATCCCAACTGGCACCACCCACAGATGTGTAGGCGCACAGGTTGGATTGCGCCTTAGGAAGAGGAAGAGATGGGGAAGAGGCTTTCAAGCCCAAGGATGATACATTTCATTTCAGTTTTAGTTACTTTATCAGGGATGTAGTACTTTGTTTATTTGAGATGGGTCCCTTTATGGGTAAGGATTGTATATACTTTATGGGTAGGTGTAGGCCCCTTTTTATTTTGAATGGTTATGAGACACTTTTGGATGGTCATGATGTTATTTCTATTTTTGCTGCATAGGATTTTAGTTTACCATTGTTATTTTATTCCGTTGCTATGTGTTTATCTTATGTGGATTTAAATGGATGTTAAAGGATAAAAAAATAAAGTTATATGAAAAATGATATGTAAAGAGGTAAAAGGGTTGATGACACTTTCCGAGTTCGTTAGTCTCTCTACTATGAGAAACGAATTCGAGGCAAGTCATTCCCGTGTCACGGATCTGAACCTGGCCCACTTCTCGGCCCGTGGATTTGGGCTATGACAACGGGTCCGCATTGAACATGTGTACCACAACTACCCTGAAATCCCTTGCTATCTCAATACAAAGTCTCCATCTAAATGCATGCGACATCAAAGCCTTTGACAACACCATAAGACAAGGTCAGGGCAAGACTAACATATCCTTCATCATGGAGGGAAAAATGTTTAATGTGCATTTTCCAGTGCTTGACATCCCGTCATCATTTACCATGCTATTGGGCAGACCCTGGATACATCAAGCCGGAGTTGTACCCTCATCTCTTCATCTGAAGGTTAAATTCATTGTTGGAGATGAAGTAGTGACCTTGACAGTAGACAAGGATGTCCTCACCACAGTTGGTCAAAGGGTGTCCTACAAAATTGAGATGGTCTACACCAAAGAAGTAGCAGAAGAATAGAAAAAGAAATCTGAGATCCTTCCCCCAAAGTTTAGAATGATGGCAAAGATGAGGTTCAATCCAGATAAAGGTTTGGGTAAATATCTTCAAGGTAGAAAGGAACTAGTGAAAGCAGTCTGAAAACACTCTCAGATTGGCCTGAGTTTCAAATTAGAACTCAAACACTGGGGCAAGAAGCAGAAGAGGGTCAGTTTCAAGATCCCTAAGAAAACCACTATAACTCTAGAATATCCGGAAGACATCGACCTTAAAGAAGCTTAAAATCTCATTCCTTTGTTCATCCCTCCTCCAAAGGATTTCAAACCATCAGCCAATCAAGACCAAGTTGAAGTATTATATCCACCCTCACAATATTCCAATGCGTGTCAGCATATTCCTTCTTTCAGCAATTTGCCGTTTGTCCCTAAGATTGGTGAGAGTTCTACTCCCGCCGCCTTAGAAAATAGGGAAGACAACTTGATTTCTTTAAGTCTACTCTCCTTGTCGTGTGACTTTAGGGAGTCACTCCAACAAATAATTTCTAATGGAGAGTTGGATTTAAATGAGATCGACCTCACCCAGGTCAATCAGCCCGAAGATGGAATCCTGTCAAGCATCCTAGAATAGCTCAAGCTCATTGATGGAAACTCAAACTTGGACTAGGTTGGTTGTGGAAGATCAGCACTAAGAAGCATAATTGTTACTCTTTCTGCACGTAGTTTCCTTTTCTCTTTTCACCCTTGTCAAAAAAACTACATATAACTTGATCCTACCAACACAAATGTCAAAAGCATGCAACCAATGCCAATGTAAAGGGTATGTAGACAACCTAAGACATAACTTTAGGTTTAGTCATTTTTCAAAAACTTTTGTTTCCACTTTTATTCATAACCCTTATAAATAAGAACTACATGTGGCTTGATCCTAACAAACCAAAAGTTTTTTTTAGCATTTGACTAATGCAAGAAAATGTCAGGTATGTAGGCAGCTTGAGAAGTAACTTCAAGTTCAGCTGCTTATAAAAAAAAATACATATATGTCATCCCTAAAATACCAAGAACTACATATAGCTTGATCCTGACTGAACCCTTTTTCTTGCATCCAATACATGCAAAAATGTCAGGTACGTAGGCATCCCAAAAGCAATTTCGAGATCAGCTACTTTCATTTTTGGGGCAATAATACCCCTTATTCATTCATACTTTACTAAATTCTTTCTTCCTCAAAAACTACTCAAGAAGAGTATGATTACATTGATGAGGAATTGATGCCACAAGAAATCATTGATGCCTTCTAACATCAAGAAAATAGGACTCTTCCCCTAGCCGACGACCTGCAAGAAATAAATCTAAGGTCTGAAATTTCCCCCAAAATGGTAAAAATTGCAACCCCCGATACTTTGAGGCTAGGACATGATCTTGTATGTTTAC
>JAOXJP010083324.1:0-14917 GCA_025762735.1 Platanus orientalis | reverse complement strand
AGTCATTGCCATGTGCCTTTGACAGGCCTATCCATTGTTCATTGTCTACAGTCTCTTCTCATCAATAAGGTTTAGCTGATCATGCCAAATCTGTATCCATTATGATTTCAGAATTTGTGCTTCAGCTAAGATTCAAGGAATTGGAATTTCAACTTCAATTGGCAGGACTGCTTCCATGCTGTAGATCAATGAATATGGGGTTGCTCCTATCAAAGTGCGAATAGATGTTCTATAAGCCATAAGTGTATAGGACAACATTTAATGCCAATTGGAGTGGTTGATAGTCATCTTTTATAAGATCTTTATAAGATTTTTGTTGACTACTTCTATTTCTCTATTTATCTATGGCCTATATGGATATGACTGATGGTGGTGGATTTTGAACTTTTTACAGAATAGTTCAAGATCTTTTCCCACAAAATTATTTGCATTATTAGTGATGATTTGATTGGGAACATCATATCAATAAATAATCTCTTCATACAAATCTGGCTATGTTCTTCATTATGACTGCTGATAAGGATACGTCCTCAACCCATTTGATAAAATAGTTAATAGCCACGATGATGTACAAATGGAGAAAGACCAATGAGTAGTCAAATTATGTAATTTAGAGGCTGGCTAAAATTAAGATGCAAGATGATGACCTTTATCAAAATTTAGGCACTAGGGATGGCAAAAAAGATATATACAAGAAAAAGATGCCCCCCATAGCATGATAGATGCGTTTAAGATTAAGAATAAAAAAATCTTAATACAACAACAACATGTCAACAACAACAAAGTTTTCAAAGAATTTTAATATATATATATATTATTTTATTTATAGTTTTTTTTAATTTTATATGATATACTAATGAGCCTTGAGCCGGCTGAAGCCTGCCCTGAGACCTGTAGAATAATGTTGGGCCATGCTCGGGCCTTGCTTTCTTTTTTTTTTTCCTGCCCGAGCCAATAACATACAAAGCTGGGCCATCCCCGGGCCTACTATGGTCCTGCCCAAACCTGGCTCATGAACACCATATTTAATATAGTTGGGTTGTCTCGAATTGGGCATCCATATTAAGAGGGACTTAAGGGTTCAATAAGACGATTTAACTCAACCCAACCAAATAGACCTTCAGCCAAGCATAGAAAGACAAATATAGAAACTGAAGATTGATAGATGCCACCCAAATTGAGATGGTCTTGGGGTTTCAATCAGACTATCTAACTCAAAACAAGGCTATCTAACTCAACCCAACCCTCATAGAACTTGAGTCAAGTGGTCTAGGCAAATCAATTTGTAACAATACTAGATGGAGGGATCTGGCGGGCTCACCTTGTGGCTTGGTGAGACTCGTTGTGAATGCCTAATGATGTTGAACTGCATGTCGATAATGGACTGATGGGTCAAATCATTGTGTGGATGAAAAAAAAATCAAATGTTTTGTGCCACTACAAGCCCAGTGTTTTGCATCTCTATGGAACATAAAAGAATCTTCTTGGATCAAAACGTTTCAAGGTGGGCCAATCCATAACGTCCAAAAATCAACAAACCACTAACGGGTTGGTAAAAGACCTTTGTGGGTCACGAAATGGGTGTCCATGGGCTGAATGTTTTGGGCTTCCTTGGGTTGTTCTAGAATGAATGGAGAGCAAAGAGGAGAGAATATCTTCCTTTGGCCAGCGGAGGAAGAGATGTTTCCAAAGATAATTAGTTATTATTATTAAGGATGTCAAGAAGAAGCATACAAGGTCATCAAGGCATTCTAAGAAGAAATCTAGAAAAATAGAATCTTTATTGACTATTCTTCACGGTGATTACAATGACTCTTAACTATAAAGAGAAACAAGTTCACATATCCGTCTCGTCATTGTACACAAGTAATTGTATTCCCGAGCCATGCCAGATTGTTTTCCCGAGCCATGCATCCGCTAGGCCCATTTGAGAAACAGGTTACCTATCTCCTTAAAATTGCCCCCACCTTCAACTCCAACTACATTCATAAAGGATCTCGTTTCTCTTTGCCTTCTTCCATTTTCTGCTTTCAAGCCGAGTTGTTTAATCTGTTTTAATAGCTCCTCTGCCTTCTTGATGATCTCCTTCAATATCTTATCAACCCCGAATTTCTTTTTCAACTTGTTAATACAAGTTGAATTAGAAGATGCATTAGAGGAGTTAGGAACCTGGTTCCATCCTGTAATTTGGGTTGCAAACTGGTCCAATACGTCCTCAGCACCGCTACTCAGATCCTTGGCTTTAATAAACCAGTCCTCCACCTGACCATCCCGTCTCTTGTTTAGCCCGTAGCTATGCAAATCAACATGATGAAACTCACGCCAAATACACTCTTGAAAAACATCAGGTCAAATACGTCGTAGCTTATGGAGATCTTCATCAACCACCCATCGAGATTGAAACTCCTCGAAGACGGTGGAGTTTAACATGTCGGTTACCATACAAAAAGAATAGAGACTTTCTGCATCCCTAGGAAGCTCGGAAACTGATACGGGACATAGGTATGATACGATATGAATATAGTGACATGACAATTCTTGAAAAACTAGAATACGATACGTCAATTAATTAATATTTTCATCTAAAACTTTTGTTAATTTTATGTTGAAAAATAAATAACATGGATCAAAATGTTTGAAATATTTTGAAACCTAATTTAAAAGTAATTGTACAAAGCAAACAAGCATATTCAATATGTATATGGTGAATTATAAACAGACATGTGTTGTTTTAGGGGGTAAAAAAGTCCAAAAAAGTGTTCAGTTGAAAAAGTAGGTGGTCAATAGAAGACATCTGATGGAGCACAAATTCTGCTTCACCAGATGAGCTTTGAGGAGTCTCGACCAGATCCAATAATCTACTAAAGAGAAGAACTGACCAAGACACCGCCGGCCGATGTCCCTCCGACGATCAAGTCAGTATAACCGAAGGGGTATGGGTTTTTTAGTTGAAGTTGTTACTTTTTTCCCGGGTCTCACCCTCTTTTTATAAGGTTCGGGGCACTAAAAATCTCGAATTCGTCACGCGTGAGATCCAATATTGTGATATTCCAGAGGCAGTTTCCATATGGAAGGTTCATTGGGCATCATTTGGTGAGAGATTCTCAGGCCAAGATCTTCGCACCCACTTGTTTTCTATTTTTCTCGGGGTGCTTCGTCCCTTGTCACTCTAGAATTTATGACCATTGACTCAACAAGAATTGAAAGCTTCCCAACTGTATCATATGTGGTTACTGCGTTCCTCTGTAGTTAATTTTTGCGGGAATCTCTTCAGTTTGAGCATCAGGTGATCCATTGGGATTCTCTTGAGGCCTCGTAGTCATTCTTGGGCGAAATTTCCGCTTCCGGTATCATCTCCCTTGGTCCAGGATAACCCGATTCCATTTTACAACCCATTAGCGGCCCCCCAATTCTTGGGGCCTCATGTCTTGAGGTCACGGGAATTCGTCCATTACATTTTCAAATTGGGTGGTTTCGCTTTGTTGGGAATCACAACAGCCGTCTTGTAAGTTGTGACTCCATTTAATGTGTCGTATGCCGTAGTGGGGGTGGTAATGTCTCCTCATACGTCGCATCCACACGTGCTATACCATGTGCAGGGTCAAGATCCCCCCTTCATCTACAAGTCTAACGGTGGATGTCGGGAGCTTTATCCTATAAATACCTCAATGGGTTATAAGCACCTTCTTCTTCTACTGTCCATCATCTCTACCCATTGTCTGTGCTTCCTTCTAACTTTGCTTCCAGTGTTCTCTTGTTTGTTCGAGGCTTCCACTATGCCACTTGATTGTTTCTTGGAGCTATAGTCATCTTCCTCGTTGAAACTTCGGTACATCTCTCTCTCTCTTCTGTTAATTTCAAAGTCATTAGGTATTGGTACTTAGGAGGTTCCTTCATGCTTTTCTTCTCTTCCTCCTCAGGGGTTTTTAAGGGTTCTTTTTGTTTTTAGAAGTTCTTTCAGCCCCTTTTTTCTTTTGCATACCCTTCCTTTCATCCTGAACTGCACCAGGGTGCTCCTTAGCTTTCACCTAGTCTAACTCTGTAGCTTTCTATGGACTCGGCGGTGTCTTCCCGACCTATTGTGGGCGGTGATCTGTCATTTTTGGACTTTGTTTTGTCTGAGATCCTATCACTTTTTTCCCCTTTGTCGAGGTCATTTTTCCCTTCGGTCGAATGGATCTCAAGTTGTTGGATTCTGACACTACCCTTAGTTTAGATGTTGGTCATCCCGAGCAGCACACCACTTGCCCTGATCCCATCGGTTAAGCATCGACATCTTCTCGAGCACCCAAGCCTATTCCTCCCAAGGCGGAAGCATTTCCCTCAACCATGTAGAAGAAGTATTTCCTCAACTTAGGAGGTTGTACGACATCCCCGATGATGTCTCTTATGTCGCCCTAAACCGCACGAGAGGGCGTGTGTTGTCGGGGACGATGAAGTGTGTCTGTATGAGCAGACCCTAATCAGTGACCTCCGGTTCACGAACACTCTTTTTATGAGGGAACTTCTCAGCCATGTCAGGATTTCCCCGGCCTAGCTCATGCCCAACTTGTGGCGAATCGTGATTGGGTGCATGGCACTCTGGGCAGCCCATAGTGGGGGCTGGGACCTTATAACTGGCCAGGAGTTTCTCTTCTATTACCAATTGGTAGAGAAGGAGGCGGGTTGGTGGTATTTCACCTCCCGAGACCGCTTCCAAAACCTCATCACCAGCCTCCCTACCTCTCACAAAGGGTGAAAACACAAATTCTTCTTCATGTCGAGAAATAGTTAGGAGTCCTGCCCATGGGATAGCCGAGTGGAACAACTTGTGCATTTTAGCCAAGTTTGGGGTGCTCCCGACCCCTCGGGTGAGTTCTTGTTTTCCTTTGATTTTCCCTCCTTTTTCCCTTTACTTTTAATCTTATGGTCTAACTCTCTTTTATGCTACTTCCAATTTTAGTTGAACA
Source organism: Platanus orientalis (assembly GCA_025762735.1). Classification (NCBI taxonomy): domain Eukaryota; kingdom Viridiplantae; phylum Streptophyta; class Magnoliopsida; order Proteales; family Platanaceae; genus Platanus; species Platanus orientalis. The sequence goes on along the minus strand of JAOXJP010083324.1, from coordinate 9,968 downwards.
AGTGTTCCCTTGTCCTTGTTTAATTGGGTACTAAGGGCAGTCTCGTATCCAGTAAACAATTTCACTTCCCTAGTCACGCCCGAGGCCTTGGTGTCCTTTCCGTTTCAGCCAAGGGCTGTTGAGGACCTTGTGCCCGAGGGCTTTGGTGATGCCCCAGTTGATCCTGTCGAGGACAACGCTCCCGAGAGCTTAGGCGAAACCCTAACTGATCTAGTCAAGGCACCACCGAGGATATAGCTAATGGACCTTTTCCTCTTTTTTTTTTATCTCTGTTTTGATGTCTTCTTCTCACAGACATGGCCAGGACCAACATCAAGGATCTCCTAAGGAGGCGAGAGAGGCTCAAACTGCTAAGGCCGAGATGTGAGAGCTCCCTGCTCTTGAGCTACCCCAAGCACCTTCTTCGAAGAGGTAAAGGGTCGAAGCCGAAGGAGGTTCCTCATCTCACCAGGCGCCCATTCATCAAGAGTTGGTTAGTACATCAGGTAGTGAGGAGCAACCTGTCCCTCCTGTTAACAACATCACAGCCTCGATTGTCCTTAACCATGAGGGGGCTAAGGTAGCATAGGCTATTTCTCCACCCTAAGCTGAGCCTACACAAGTGGTGAAGGGGAAGGATCCCGTGGTGGAGTCCTTTATAAACAATGCCGACTATGCGGTGGATATTTTGTCAAAGGTAGTCCCTCAGGTGGACATTGATACCTTGATGAAGTTCACCCTGAAGGCTGCTTTTAGGTGCCTCATGCTTGACTTGGTTAAGATGAGGAGTTCCTATCATTGTTCATCATTCATTCATTCTTCTCTTCTTTTTTTTTGACCTTTTGGTGCTTGTAGATGTCTTCCCTCGTGCTTGCTACCTCGGGGCATCAAAAGAAGGCTAACAGTAACGTGAAGGCCTTGAAGTGTTTAACTGTAGATCTGAGGGCTACAAATGCCAAATTTAAAGAGAGGCTATCTAAAATGGCCAAGACTGAGTTTGACCTTTGCACCTTTCTAGCTTAGGCTTGGGAGGAGAGAGATGCGGCTGTTGTGCAGCATTAGACTGCTTTGGTTGAGATTTCCAAGCTCGCGTCCAAGCTGGGCGAAGCCGAGCACCAGGCTATTGCTACACGGGAGGCCGCTGCACAGGAGTGGGCAGCCACCGAGGTGTTGTTGGCTGAGTGCTTACACTAAGAGAGGGTGGCTATGTTGGAGGAGATCTGACAATCTACTAAGTATGCGTGGAGGTGTTAGGGTACTTCTATGACGACTTTGATACATTTAGGCATCGGGCACATCATGCTTATCTCGAGATTGATTTGTTAAGATTTATTGGCGATGATGATTTTGGTTCTCCTCCCGCATCGGATGCTACAGACGAGGCTGACAAGGAGGGTGAGCAAGTTGAACCTAGGGTGAAGGGGAGCGAGGCCCCCTAGCTTCCTTAGATACTTATTTTTTCTTTTTTTTTGTGGGCCAGCGTACGTGCTCTCGATGAATAAATTTTATTTTATGAAAAAAAAACTCCCTTTTGCTACATTCTTGAACTCATATACTTAGCTCCCCTAGGGGTTTTTACATATTTCACGACTCCTGATCATTTGGGCCAGTTGCTTTCTTTTAAGGGTCTAAGGACCATCTTATGATCATTAGTCATTCGGGCTAGTCGTTTTCTTTTAAGGGTCTAAGGACCATCTTATGACCCTTGGCCATTCAGGCCACTCATTTTCTTTTAAGGGTCTAAGGACCATCTTATGACCCTTGGCCATTCAGGCCAGTCTTTTACCTTTAAAGGTTTAAGGACCATCTTATGACCCTCGGCCATTTGGGCCAGCCGTTTTCTTTTAAGGGTCTAAGGACCATCTTATGACCCTTGGCCATTCGGACCAGTCGTTTTGCACAAAAAAGGCTATAGGAAAAAGAGATATATTGAATGCGGATCTTCTAGGTAGTATGTCCCTGGGTAGTTAAAGCTTGTAATTCTGTAGGGCCCTTCCCAATTGAGGCCAAGTTTTTTGTTTGCAGGTCACTTGGTTGCCAATGTCACTTCTCGTAAGACTAGGTCACCTACCCTGAATTTCCTTTCCTTCACCTTCTTGTTGTAGTATCTAGCCATAAGCTGCTCGTAGATGGCTGTTCGAACAGTCACTTTGGCACTTATCACACGTTCACACCCTTTTGGTTGAGTCCACTCACATCGTAGGCCAGTAGTATCTGGCTCAGACAAGTTGCTGCACTAGGGACCTACATCTGGAGTGATTATTGCACACCCCCTCATGAACTTCTCTTATCACGTATTCTGCCTCCGCATCGTCCAAGCACATCAAGTAAGGTAGGGTGAGGCTCCGTTTGTAAAGTCTCCCATTAATCATCGTATACCGGGTGGCCCACAACTTGAGTCTTCTGGCCTCTGAGCGATCCTTGGGTTTTTTTTCTTGTTTAAGCAAGTCGATGATAGGGGTCATCCATGATCCTCCCTCCTTGTCGCTCTCCACCCTCATTTCAATGGGGACTTGTATACTCGGTTCCGCTAGATATTCATCATAATGGTTCCATCATTCCTGAGCACCGAGGCTAATCGAGCGAGCTTATCGGCTTTATCTTCTACTCTTGGCAAATGTGTACTATGGCAAAGGAATCGAAGCTGAGGGCTAGCGCTTTACCACCTATAAATATTTTGCCATACGACCTTTTTTGGCCTCATATTCATCCCAAACCTACCTGACCACAAGTTGTGAATCACTTTTGATGATGATCCACTTAACGCATGCTATTTTCCAGAGTTTTATACTTAACCTCGTTGTTTGTTGCTTGAAGCCGAGCTTGATAGCATACTTGAGTTCCACTTCACCTAGAGTGATTAGAATTATCCTAGCTCCACTTGCCACATTTGTGGCTGACCCATCGACATAGAGTACCCAGTTATCATCTCCTGGGGGCTTGGGGCTTTGTATCTTTTGCTTTTTCATCCCTACTCTAAGGAGTCCATTCAGCTACAAAGTCTTCCATAGCCTGCCCTTTGACTGCTCCCCTTGGTTTGTTCTCAATATCAAACTCTCCTAATTTGACTAACCATTTGATAAGTTTCCTAGAGGTGCTAGGTTGCTGCAAGGTGGCTCGCAATGGTTGGTCTGTTAGGATAGTGACTGAGTGAGACTGGAAGTATGATCGCACTTTTTGCATGTTGACCATCACCGCGAAAGCAAACTTCTCAATCATCGGGTAATTTCTCTCTACCCCCCTGAGGGTTCGACTTGTGTAGTACATGAGCCTTTGGGCCCCTTTTTCTTCCTTGAATAGCACTGAGCTGATTGCAAAGTTTGAGATTGTGACATATAAGAACAAAGGCTCCCCTAGGTATGTTCAGGACAAACGCAGTAATTCAGCTAGGTGCTTCTTAAGCTCTCAGAATGCCACATCACACCTAGTGGTCCACTCAAATGCTTTCCTGAGTGACTTGAAGAAGGGGAGGCATCTATCCATTGCCTTAGAAATGAAAAGTTTGAGTGCGGCTACTCTCCCAGCAAGTATTTGGACCTCTTTCATACTTCTTGGGGGTTCCATTTCTAGGATCGCCTGAACCTTATCTGGGTTGGCTTATATTCCTTGGTAGGATACTATAAATCCAAAGAATTTTTTGGCTGAGACTTCGAAGGTGCATTTTGCTAGATTCAGCTTCATATGGTACTTCCTTAAGATGCCAAAGGCTTCTTCTAGATCTCTGAAGTGTTGGTTAGCCTTCTAGCTTTTTACCAACATGATATCGATGAAGACTACCATATTTCTCCTAATTTTTTTCTTAAGCATCAAGTTCACTAGCCATTGATATGTTGCTTCTACATTCTTCAAGTCGAATGGCATTACCATGTAACAATATAAACCTCGATCTGTTATGAAAGATGTCTTCTTTTAGTCTGGATCGTGCATACTGATCTAATTGTATCAGGAGAAGGCATCCATGAAACTAAGCAATTCGTGCTTGAAAGTGGAGTCTACAAGGGTGTCGATCCAAGGCAGTGGGAAACTGTCCTTTGGGCATGCTTTATTGAGGTCGGTGAAGTTCAAGCACATCCTCCATTTTCCGTTTGCTTTTTTCACAAGCGTTATGCTTGACAGCCAGTCTGGGTAGTGCAGCTCTCGGATGAACCTTGCTTATTGAAGTTTTTCCACTTCTTCTTCGATAGCTCGGTTCCGATTAGGGGCGAAGCTCTTTCTCTTCTACAGCACCGACCTTGTAGTCGGGTCAATGTTTAGTTTATGCACCATTAGTTCGGGGTCAATACCTAATAAGTCATCGTGGGTCCCAGTGAAGATGTCTTTGTTCTCGACGAGCAATGCTACCATCTGTACTCGAAGGTTGCCCAAGAGTTCGCTTCCTATCCAGACGAGTTCCTCTAAGGGGTGTTGCCCCAAGCTGACCTCGATGAGGTCCTCCATGGGCTCTGGGGGTGACGGCTTTTTATTTTCTAAGGCTCTATGCTCATTCTCCACTATGACTTGCCTTGGTCCACTACCATCAAGGGAAGCATTATAGCATTCTCGGTCCATAGCGTGGTCTCCTCTTACCTCTCCTACATTTTTTGTGGAGAAATGCATGATTAGGTGGTAAGTCAACGTTACCACCTTCATCTAGTTGAGAGATGGTCTCTAGAGGATTACATTGTAGGCTCAGGGGTAGTTGATGACTAGGAAAGCAATCTCCTTGGTAACTTGGGATTCACTGGTTCCAACTATCACGAGTAAAACCATGGATCCAAGTGGGACAACTTATCTCCGGTGAAGCGGACCAATGGCATTTTGGTTGGCTATAGCTTTTCCTCTAGTATCCCCATCTGTTTGAATGCCGAAAGGTACAAGATGTCAGCTGAACTCCCATTATCGATCAAAACTCTTCTGGTTATATAACCAGCAATCATCTCAGAGACAACGAGGGCATCATCATGCCAGTACTATAGTTGGGTGAAATTTTCTTTGATGAAAGTGATCGGTAGATCCACTTTCCTAAGCTGCTTTGCTGGCCTTTCAGTGATATAGATTCCCTTGCCTTCAATGTACCACACTCTCCTTGCATGCACCTTTCTAGCCGAGGGTGTTTCTCCCTTACCCGAGGATCCCCCCACTATCATTCAAATCTCTCTAAGCGGGGCTTGCTCGGGGGGGGGGGCCTTTCTCCGAAGCAGGTAATTTTCTCTAACTGGGTTGGTCCATTCGCCTCTCTGTGATGAAGTGGTGCAGCAGTCCATGTCAGATTCAGCTTCAACCTACCCTTTGAGGTCGAAGCATTCATCCGTGTTGTACCCGTGATCTCAGTGGAAATGACAATATTTATCCCTTGCACGGTGGTGCCTTTAGCCTCACAGGCCATTTAAGAGTTAGATCATCTCGGATTTCCATTAGCACCAGTTCAAGGGGAGTATTGAGTGCCATGTACTTATCAAATCGAGATGTGAAGGCTCTTGCCCTTTGTTCGTCTCAGTTTGACGGATCACTCTGGGTACGTCCTTGGTTGTTTTTTGGGACCCCTCTGACCTCTTCCTCTTCTTAGCCTCCATTTGCGGTTCCTTTTCCCTGTCCTGCCAAGTGACCATGGTGTCTTCAGCACTCATATATTTTTGATTTTTTATCATCATCTCTTCTAGATTGCTCGGGGAGGCCCAAGATAGGGAGAAGAGGAACTTTGAGGGTTGTAGTTCCCCGATGAAGGTAGTTTGCACTACTTTCTTGTCTGTGTCTTCCACTTGCATGGCTTCAGTGTTGAATCGGGTGATGTAGTCTCTCAGGGACTCCCCTTGCCCCTGTTTGAGGTTCAGAAGATGGGTTACAGGTTTCTTGTACCTTTTCCTACTAATGAAATGGCTAATGAACATCTTGCTGAGGTCCACAAAAGTTCCAACTGACCCCTGCTTTAATCTCCTAAATCAGGCCCTAGTTGGGCCTTTCAATGTTATCAGGAAGGCTCGGCATATGATCTCATCAGGTATTGCTTGCAAGTTCATGAGGGTCATATAAGTTTTTAAGTGATCAAGAGGGTATTTGGTTTCATCGAACGCATCCCTTTAAGGGGGTCTAAATTTGTTTGGGAGTGGGCAACTCATTACTTACTCATGTCCTTCAACTGACCCTGCATCTCTTTCAACTGATCCCCCCATGGGCCATGAGCAAACTTGTGGGTACGTTCACTACTGGACCACTGCTATAGGATCGTTCTGATTTGGCTATCTTTGTCTAACCGATTCTTTCTTCATAGTGACCTCCGCATCATTTGTGCCCCTTTGATTGGGCCCTTCTGGTGGTTCCCTTTCGTTATTGGCAACTAGCCATTGCAATATCTATTGATTCTGCTGCGCAAGTTCTTGCACAGTGCATGCAAGATCCTAAAACCTATGTTCAAGGCTTTTGCCTTCCGGTTGCGCCTCCTCTCTATCATTATTTTCTTTAGTGCATCGCCGGTTGTTCCTTCTTGAGTCTATAGACTTAGTTTCAACTATAAGCTCTTTGTTCGGCAGGAAATGAAAGAGACGTTTTCCCATAGACGATACCAACTGATGGAGTACAGATCTGTTTCACCAGATGAGCTTTAAGGAGTCTCAACCAAATCCAAGAATCTGCAAAAGAGAAGAACCGACTAAGACGCCGTGGTTGATGTCCCTCTGACGATAAAGTCAGTATAACCGAAGGGATATGGACTTTTTAGTTGAAGTTGTTACTTTCTTCTTGGGTCTCTCCCTCTTTTTATAAGATTCGGGGCACTAAAGATCCTAGATTCGTTGGGTGTGAGATCCGATGTTACGATATTCCAAAGGCAGTTTCCGTTCAAAAGGTTTACTAGGAGTCATTTGAGGAGAGATTTTCGGGCCGAGATCTTTGCACCCGCTTTTTTTCTATTTTTCTCGGGGCACCTCATCCGTTGTCATGTCATAATTTATGACCATTGACTCAACAAGAATTGAAAACTACCTAGTTGTATCATATGTGGCTACTAAGTGCCTCTGTAGTTAATTTTCGCGGAAATCTCTTTGGTTTGAGTGTCAGGTGACCTATCAGGATTCTCCCAAGGCTTCGTAGTCATCTTCGGCGAGCCGCTTCTAATATCACCTCCCTCAATCCAGAATAACCCAAGTCCATTTTACCACCCATCAACATCAAATTCAAAAACACATCATGTGTCCATCAATGGCACGCTTTTAGAGGTCTGTCCATATATATATATATGATTACACAGATGTTAATATATTTGCGGAGCAAATGTTCTGTGATAAAAATGCCTCCGTTAGATTTGCAAAGCGGATTTCGTGTAGTGCGTTTACTCTTCAGCACCCACTTGCCACGTAAGGTCTTTTAGAGTTAAGCTTTGGTTCACTTAACCATCGTGGACAAATCAAGGTTAAACCTTGGGTTGTGTAACCAGAAGTGAAAAGCCTGCTGAGCCTTCACCGACGACCGTCTCCCTTGGGGGTCCAATTTTCTTGCCGGAGTCTTCACTAACGATCTTGGCCGTTTTTTCTCGCCGGAACCAGGGATTGTGGTTTTTATCCCCGATTCTTCAAAGAACCAGTTTGCCGATTCTTCAACTAGAAGCGGATCAGGAGGATTCTTGTATTAAAAAAAACGAGGAATCAGGTCGAAGAAATGCGGAATACTCTCCCCAGCGAATGTACAACCCCTGAAGCTGAACTTGAAACAGAACTCAAAAGAGATAAAAACGAGCCAATCAGAAGAACATACCGCTATTTAATGCAGTATTAACTTCGTCAACGTATACTAGCTACATCGCTCTGGATACAAAAGACTTCTACGTATGCACAGTCAAACAGGTCCCATTGCTTGGTTACTCAATTCCTTTATCATCAAATTTTATAGAAAGAAATCACAATCTTTAAAATGTTATTAAAACCCTTCTTTTGTATGTAGTACACGGTGGGGCATACAGATTCTGGGACAAAACATTTGTTCCCAATTTTTAAAACCCCTCGTAGGGGAAGCAGCAACAACCGGTAACCTTAAGAGGGGCGAGACTTTAATGTATCCCCACAGACGGATTATGGTAGGATTTCTTTAACCCCTTGTACTGAATGAGAGTAGGGTCAAAACTGGAGGAGGAAGAGAGGTTATGAAGGATAACAAGCAGTTGTGGAAGCCAAGAGACTTAAAAAGAATATCAAGAAGAAGCATACGAGGTCATCAAGGCATACCATGAAGAAATTTAGAGAAATAGAATCTTTATTGAATTACAAAGCCTCTTAACAAGAAAGAGAACCAATTTTACAAAAGCCTCTTAAGGTAAAATCCATCACCTATCTATAATACATTTCAACACTCAACTATGATAATAGTCTTTCCGAACCATGTGCCAGTATCATCTTCTCCAGCCATGCCATTCCAACGATAGGAAATACCCCGAAACCCCATTTCCTCCACTAAGCCCATTTGGCCAACTGATTACCTAACTTCTTATCATTGTCCTCACCGTGAACTTTTCGACGTGCATTCTCCAGGGATTTCGTTTCTCTTCGCCCACCTCCATTTTCGGCTTTCAAGCCGAGTTCTTCCATCTGTTTTAATAGCTCCTCTAACTTGTCGACGACATACTTCAATCTATCATAAAGCCCGAATTCCTTCTTCCACTCAATAACTGAAATAGAAGATGCAATATTGGAGGATTTAGGATCCTTCCATTCCGTAATTTTGGCCATATACTGGTCCAATACCTTCCCGGTATCGCGGACCACATCGTTGAAATTATCAACCAACTCCTTCTTCCTAGCAATCCTTATCTGTTTTAGCTTAGTAGTTTGCATCTGGACCAGATCTTCGAATTCATTCAACACCTCCTTCACCGTAGCACAAGATACCTCACGAATTTCGGCAATCACTTCCTCGGCAACTTCACGGAAGGCAGACCCAATCCTTGAAAATGCTCCTCGTAGCTTTTCGAGATCATCATCAACCCCGAACATCAATTGAAAGTCCTTGAGGATCGGGGAGTTCAACTTCTTGATGATCAGACTTTCCACATCCACACTATCCATTATCTTTCTCTCAACAACAACAAAAGATGGATGGATTTGTGTATTGAAGACTAATGAAAGAAACGGCCCCTCCAACTGCTCCCTCAAAAGTATAAGCTCAATCTCCACAATCCCCCACCTTGTTCAAAAAGTTTAATATTCTCTATTTATCTGCGTCAAAACTGTTGAGTCGTTAGGCTTTCATTCAGCCGTGCGCAACAAGTAAGGCCACGGAAACGTCCGTTTTAAAACTTTGGGTACTATTGGGGTTTAACCCAATTAGTGTTTACGGTTTTACTTATGTTTAATATATGAAGTCTTTTATGGGTTTTAGCAGCCGTGGAAGAGAGAGACTTTGGTGAGAGACAAAAACGGATTTGGTAGTGGGAGTTCTTCTTTGGGTTTTTGCTTTAAGGTTTTACCTTTGGGTTTGGGAATTTCATAACAAGAAATCAGGCCTTTTGCAGCGCTCAAAATTGTTGCAAATACTTTTATAAAACGCTGCAATTTATTTTTTACAACGTTGTTGAGATCGCTGCACATTCGACGTTATAAACCTTTCATTTTTGACCAATTGCAGCGATATCATAAAAACGTTGCAAATAGTATCATTCCCAGCGAATAATTTTCGTTGCAACTATTCCAGAGGGATGGCTGCCAATGAACAATTGCAGCGATTTTAATCGTTGCAAAAACTCCCAAAATCGCTGTAAATACTCCATATCAAAAGCAATGCTTCCTATGTATGTTGAATTTAAAGTTATTTCCAAGGAAAAATAAACGCTGCAAATACTCAATATCAAAATCGACGCTTGGTTCCTTTGTTACATTTGCAATATTTCCAAAGGAGCAAAAATCGCTGCAAATACACTCAAATTCGCTGCAAAAATCGCTTGCTTCTTGGTTGCATTTAACCTCCTAATATTTTTTCCAACACACAAAAATCGCTGGAATTGTTCAATTACAGCCATTGTGTTTCAT
>JAOXJP010083313.1:0-14917 GCA_025762735.1 Platanus orientalis | reverse complement strand
GGGCTAGATATGTCCTCATCATCTGCCCCCCATTTCCTAACTCAAACGCCGTTTGATTTGCTCGAGCGTTAGAAATTCAAAAAGTCGCTTGAGACAATAGGCGTACTATCGCTTCGGTTTCATTTTATTGAGTCTTGTGCCACCATTAATTCTTCCTTACAACCTGTCATGTTCACTGCCTTTTTCCTTGATTGGTGCGCTCATTGGATGGCAAGGGTTATTTTGGATGATCCAATGGTCGAGGTGTGATGGGCATGGCCAATAAGGGCAGCTCATTTTCCTTTAAATCATTCATTTTGCGAGTTTCCTTGTATCTTTGAAATTTGCTCTCCCACTTATGTTCAAGGTCACTTCAGAGGAAGTTCGTCATTTCATTCATTCCGGAGGTACATCATCTCCTTTTATTTTAATTTACTTTAGGTTTTTGCATTCGCTCATTTTTCTTTCCTCTCCTTTTTGTTTTTGACCATTCAGCCCTGGATCCTACTGAAGCCCCTTTGGGTTTCCACTTAGTTTGTCTTTAATTCTTCCTTAGAATGCGTTAGCATCTACCCAACTTGAGCATTTTACCGGTTGAGTTTTCCTTCCTCGACCGGATTCCTAACAAATTCCTCGGGGTTCTTGGCCCTTTGGTCAGCGACATCTACTCCCTCGGTCATATATGTATCGATTCTGAGTCTTCTGAGTCTGTCAGGGCCTTAGACCATAACCTTGTTAGGGAAGACACCCCTAAGTCGGCTCAACCTTCAGAACCATTTAGGTGGTTTGGCTTCGCTGAACTCCCTTACCCTGCTGAGGGAGTTTCATCCATGCTGTCTAACACTAGGCTTAGGGATCTCCATTAGATTTTTTAAATTCCTTCTCAAGTCAAATTGAGAGTTCCTGGCTCGGGCGAGTAGGCCGGTACACATTGTCCCAACAAAGTCTCCATTTAGGAGCAGGCGTTGGAGGTGGGACGTCATTTTTTAATCCCCCTGTTCATTTATTAATTGTTGTCTCACCTTGGCCTTGCCCCGAGTTAGATCATGCCCAATGGGTTGAGGATCCTAGTCGCTTGCATGGTATTGTGGTTTGCTTGCAACAATGGTTAATATTATTTGACCATTCTCGAGTTCCTTTATTGCTACAAGGCATGGAACTTTACTCGGATTGGTGGTATTTCACCACTCGAATTCCTGACCAAGCCTTAATCATTGTCTTCCAACTTCGAATAGGGGTTGGAAGAAAAGGTTCTTCATTTTTTGGGATGGTTCAGAGTCTTGCCCTTGGGAAGCATAATCCAACAATGTGTTCTGCGTCCCTAAGATATTGGGAGAGCCCCGCCGAGCAGGTAACTCTTTCATTACTTTTGCCCCTCTTTGTTTTCTTTAGCCTTGATCAGACTAACATGATTTTGATTTTTTTTGGTAGTCTTGGTTGAGTCACCACTGTCCAATGCAGAGTTGTCCAAGTTGGATCGCTCCTTTGCCCATCCTGTCAGGGACTACCCTCTATTGGTAAATCCCAAGTCTTTATCCTTGTACTTGTTTGGTCCAAAGCCCCCTTTATTTGAGTGTGCTGAGAGCACTGTTACCCTGTTAGGTTGTAGTCTACTATTTCTTTTATCTTGAACATATCCCTTCTCTAATGTATTCTCATGTTTAGACTACGTTATGGCCTTATTTTAACATGTTTGATTTTTTATGTTCTCAAACATATCTACTCGACCATCTAAGGCAGTTTTGGCTAGAGTCTCAATGAAAAACCTAGCCACTACCTCCAACAAGCGCCCTAAATTCAACCACCATTGTCTGACCGAGAAGAACAAGGTGTGTGAGGCATCGACGGTGGTCAGTGCTCCGACTACCCTGGTAGTTCCCTCCATCGTTGACTTGGAGGCCGGGCTGAACTCCACGCCAGAGTTTGACGAGTGTGTGGCTGATCTCCCGCAGTACGTACCTAGTGGGCAGACCGAGAAGGCGCCTCCCTCTCTTCTCCAAGATGTAGACCGAGCTGTCGCTCATCTACGTTCGGTGCTCTCCGATGGGGACATCAAGAGTATTAAGGACACCTCCTTTGGCTTTCTGGCTAAGAACGCCTTTTACGACTTGGAAAGGGTAAGAAGATATGCCTTTGGTCTTATTTTTATTTCATTTCTTATCTTTTTTAACATTCTTTCTTTTTAGCTATCATGTTTTGACAAAGGTTGCTGCCCTCTCCAGCGGTTTACTCGGCTCGGAGGTGTATATTGGCGAGCTTCGAAAAAAACTTGTCGAGGTTGATACTGATCAGTTTGCATTGGTGAGGAAACTTGTCAAGACCGAGAATGTCCTAAAGGGGATTGAGGCGACATTGGAGGAGGTCCACGACCAACTCGAGGGGGAGAAGGTCGGGGTAGGGGTGCTTCAGAAGTCCCTGGATGATCAGAAAGAGGCTTGGGAGGCTGAGAAGGAGAGGGTCATCGAGACTGCACTCACAACATTCAGGAAGTTCAAGACTTTTGACGACATTACCTCGGAGTACTTTATAAGTAGATTTGAGACCCTCCACCGTAGGTTCCTTCAAGAGTATCCTTCCCTCGATCTCTCCATGTTCCACACAAATATGGAGTCCGATTCAGTCGACCTAGAGGCAGACATGGCGCCTGAGAAGGATGATGTTGCTTCTTAGGCTGGACGGTTACCCCTCCCCCCCGGTTGTTATTTTTTGTGGGCCGAGGGCCTTTTCTTTCTTTTGTATGGGCTATATCCCCCCTTTTTCTTAACATTAATTTGTAATGCTCTTTTCCTTTACTTAGTAGCTTATGAGATTTCTCCCTTCTCTCTCTCCTTTTTTTAAATATGTTCGTTATTCATTTATAGTTTGTTGGTAGACCATTTGTAGAGCATTTGTAGGACGTTTGTAGAGCGAGGGTTGTCTTTCCGGGCTTATCCATTTCATGGTTAGTTTGTTTTTCCAATGCTCAACATTCATTTGTAGATCGTTTGTAGAACAAGGGTCATTTTTCTAGACTTGGCCATTTTCGTGGTTAGTCCGTCATTTCAACACTCAACATTCATTTGTAGATTATTTGTGTTACACACATTAACAAACACAAGATATTTATTATTTCATAATGGGAATTACATGCTTGTTGGTAATACCTTCTAAGGTGTTCGACATTCCATGGCTGGGGAAATGGTCTTCCCTTTAAGGTCTCTAAGTAGTAAGTACCTACCTGAGAGGATTTAGTCACTCGGTATGGCCCTTCCCAGTTGGGCCCAAGCTTTCCATTGTTTGGGAGTTGGGTTGCTATGCTCACCTTTCGCAGGATTAGGTACTTATTGTTGAATCTGTTGATACAAGGGCATCATTTGTCAAATCCATGGGCAAATGTGTGGAAGAAGCTCAAACAAGTTAAGCCTTGAAAACCAAGACTCAAGCAGACTACAACTTCCAAGAAGGTAAAAACATGCATGTAGCTTCATAGGGATCATGTAGTATGACCTTAGGCATGTCTACACACATAGTTGAATGCCCCAAATTGATCTCAAGAGGATATGGACCTCCCCGAGATGTAGACATCAGTGTAAATACAAAAAACACTGTGTGATTGATCACAAACCCCATGATTGATCACACTGAAGAATCCAAACTCGTGATCGATCATAAAGCTCATGATCGATCACACTTAGAGTTTTTGACCTCCCGAGGACTAGGCCCCTTCTCCATGAACGATCACAACCTGGGTCCTAACAGCCTCATGATCGATTACAAAGCCCATGATTAATCACGACATGATTATGACTTAAAGTGAGGCCCACACCACTCGACACCCCTCGACCATGTTTTGAGGCTTATGGGAAAATGACTTGTGACCGATCACAAACCCCATGATTGGTCGCGGATTTGAATTTTGGGATTCCATCATTTTTCCCATTTTGAATGAATGACCAGTTTTTCTTGCCCATTTGAAAAGATTTCAATCTTAGGATTGTGAGTCTTTTCCATCCTCTATAAAAGGAAATGTTTCCTATTAGGGTAAACAATCTTCAAGCATTCAAGAGAGTGTTATTTACTTTGCTAAAAAGAGCCTCCAAGAGTGAGAAATCATACTCCTTCATTGCTTGAGCTGCAAGCTTGAAAGTTCATCTAGAAAATCTCTCTTGGTTCCCTCTCAGCTAATATTATCTAACATCTACTTGAGAGGTGTGGTTTTGGTTATCCCTAGAGAAAATCCCCTTGTGGTTGGCCTAGATTGTGAAGCTTTAGTGTCATAGCTTGAAGAAGAAGTGAGTATATAAGACAAACCAGCTCAACAATGAGCAATCCTACATGTGGTAAGAGCAACAACATCAACCAACTTAGTGGTAATATTTTCTATTCATTTTGCATTCATTTGCATATTCATTCATCATCTTTTGTTTTGCTTCCACCGAAGACACCAGAAGCTTTACAACCTCCACCGGAGACACCAGAGGTAGTGTACACTCGCCGGAGACACCGAGTGTTATTGTGCAGCTTTCTTGTGAGCAAATAGTGAGGTTTTGTATGTTGACCTAGGTTGTATGTGGCAATCTAAATGAAATATACTTAAGCTCATAGTGAGCTTTAGAAGAGTAAACGTAGGCCTTAGTGCCGAACCACTATAAATATTGTGTTGTGGATTGAGTGTGTGATTGCTAGTCTCTTTCTATTTGCCCTTGTATCTCTTGTTGTTTACTACGTGTTTGTTTAAATGCTTGAGTAAACACCTTGTTGAATACACTCATGTAAAGAAGATTAAAATCAATCCCAACATTGATAAGAAAAGGTAGAATATATCTGATATTTTATTCACCCCCCTCTAGGATAACTTTAGAGACATTTCAATTGGTACTAGAGTATAGGTTACTCACATAGGGCTTGACAACCTGAGTAAGATCCTAGAAAAAATCCTAGATAGCTAAAAAAGATAGTGGTATGTCCATTAGCACCCCTCCATTTTTCAATGGAACGGACTATGGTTATTGGAAATTTCGGATGAAGATATTACTAAATGCTTATGACCCTAGGGTGTGGAGTGTGATTGTTGATGGCTATACGCAGCCCGACAAATGTAGGAGTGAGTAGACTCCCACCGAGTCGGATGCTCAAAAATTTAACTTTAGGGCATGGAATGTCATAACTAGTGGGTTAGCACTAGATGAGTTTAGGAGGATAGCTCATCTCAAAACGGGAAAGGAAGTGTGGAAGCTTCTCTCGGTTACCCATGAGGGTACAAGTGTCATGAAGATATCTAAACTTCGAATGTACACTACAGAACTTGAAGCATTAAGGATGGAGGATGATGAAGAGATTTCCCAATTCAATGCCAAGTTATCAAACTTGGTGAATATTATGAGAAGTCTAAGTGATGACATTCTCGAGTTCAAAGTGGTGAGAAAAGTGCTTAGGTCACTACTCAAAAGGTTTAGGCCTAAAATCACTGCTATAAAGGAAAGCAAAGACCTAGAAGTCACAAAGTTGGAGGAGTTGATTAACTTGCTTTAAACATTCGAAGCAACCATTAAGGAACCTACCAAGAAGAAGGGCATTGCCCTTAAGGTAGAAGAACCCTCCGAATCGAATGAAGATTCGGAAGATGACTTGGCCCTTATTACCAAAAGGTTCAAGAAGTTCTTTAGGAGAAATACCAATAATTACTCAAAGAATAAGCAAATGAGAAAGTCCTACCTCGACTACAAAAGAAGAAGGAATTCTAAAAGAACCACCCATTTGCTATGAATGCAAAGGTAGGGGCATATTGCAGAGGATTGTGGCAATAAAAAGAACAAGTACAAGTCAAAAGGCAAGGCCATGGTGGCCACATGGGATGATGAATCCGAGAGTTCAGAACATGAATCCTAAAGTAGTGAGGAAGCTCCCTTACAAGAGATTAAGGCTTTTATGGCCTTCGGGTCTTCCATAAGTTCACTTTTGGAGTCTAGTGACTCAAGTGAAGATGAGGGAGAATATGAAGAAGATGAGGAGACCTATGATGCACAAGAGTCTTTTGATGACCTCTTTGTTCAAAGTGTTGAGTTGAAAAAAAAGAACAAAAAACTCAAGAGGGAAGTCATTGAGTTGACTGAAAAGTCATAGTCCCTTGAAGACACTATCTCCACTCTTAAACAAGAGTCATCTTCGAAAAGTAAAAAGGAGAAAGATCTTTCCAAAATAAACTACTTGCTCTTATGTGAAAATGAGCCTAAAAATAGTAGAATTAGAGAAGAAGGTAAATGACTTTAGACTATTTCTAAGTTTAGAACAAGCCAATAGGAGGCGAGAAAAAGACTTTTTAAGGACAATAAAAAATTATCCAACAAGGTTCTTGAGCTAGAGGAGAGGCTCAAAACCTTGGATGAAGAGAAGAATGAGTCAAGTAGTGATGGCTCACTCATCCAAGAGTTAGAGGACCAAGTCAAATCACTAAATAAGAGAAACAAAGCTCTTAATTTAACTTATGCTCAACTCACAAGGAAATCCCTTGATTATCTCAAGCAAATCATGGAGCTTGAAGAAGATAAGAGGAAGAACATCTCAATGCTTGTTTAAGGAAATGACAAGTTTAAGAGGATGCTCAAAATGGGCAAAGAGTATGGGGATATGATTGGACTTGGTTATTCTGAGGCAATAGCCATCACCTCAACTCCAAAGCCTAAGAGTGGCTTTATGAAATTCAAGGGATCCACTCAACCACCTCCACAACCCTCTTACAAGGGAAAAAAAAGGTGGAGCCTCCTAGACCTACCAAAAGGTCTAACAAGGTTGAGAAGAACACTTCTACCTCACTCAAAAGTAAAGCACCTATGAGACAAGGTAAAGATTGAGAAAGGTCTATACAACCCCAATCAAGATTCTATGCACAAGTGGTTAGGAGTAAACTATAAGACAACCAAGCATCTACCTCTAAAGGAGCTCAAGGAATAAGAAAACCTTATTTTTATGTCAAGGAGGCATGAAATAAATATCAAGCAAACAGGACTTCCACTCTTGGAGGAGCTCAAGTGAAAGCCTCAACTTTTAGGAAGAATATGGGGCAACCTAGTCAAGGTAGGAATCCTAGAAGAGGCCCTCAATCCTTCTTCAATGAACAATTTAGAAGGAAAATAACACAATCCTATGTACCAAGAAGGCCCACATTCTCTTGCTACTATTGTGGCTTAGAAGGGCATATTAAGGTGGATTGTAGAAATAGGGAAAATGACATCAAGTCCTAAAGAATGCAAGAAAAGAAAACATCAAATGAGAAAAATGTCAAGAAGATAAACTATTTTCAAAACATTGAAAATAGAAACCTTCAAAGGAAGAAGGACTTAGACCAACAAAATGCCAAACAACAAGTCTCTCAACCTTCCAAGGTTAAGAGAGGTTGGGTAAGAACGGATGATCCAAAGTATTTGCTCATCCACATTGCACTAAGAGCCAAAAGCTCATCAAGGTGTATCTTGATAGCGGGTGCTCTAGGCACATGTCTAGTGAGAGAGAGATTTTCACCAAACTTGAAGAAGCTCAAGGTGGATATGTAACTTTTGGTGATGGAAACATTGCCAAAATCCTTAGGGTAGGAACCATTTTAGCCCTCGGCATTCCACAACTCACTGAGGAACTTTATGTGTAAGGCTTTAAGCATGACTTGATTAACATTAGTCAAATATCAACAAAGGCTATAAAGTGCAATTTGGCAAAGATGGATGCGTGATTATGGAGAATACAACATCCTAGCAGGAGTAAGGACAAGTGACAATTGCTATGTCATTGACCTAAATTCACAATAAGGGGACACTTTCCTTTTGACCCAAAAGGATGAGACAAATCTTTGGCATCAAAGATTAGGACATCTCAACTTTAGAGACCTTTATAAGATTATGACATCTCAACTTTAGAGACCTTTATAGGAAAATATAACTAAGTTCTTCACACTGGTGTAGAAAGCTCTTTATAAGATTTTTCAAGTTGGGCTCTTGCTCTCTGAGGCTCCTTGAATGCTTCAAGGGCTATTCTTCAAGTCTTGGATGATGAATGATCCAATCTTTTGCTCTCAAGACTTGCTTACTCTCCTCTTTGATGATTTACCTATCTAGCTTAAGAACACCTTATGTAAAGAGGGTTTTCAAATGATTTTCATGAATGAAATGATTAATTTGACATAGAGAAGTAGTGGAAGAGTTCTTAACTCTTTTGAGACATGTCCTAAGCCTTTATAGGTGAGCCAAGGCC
The DNA here is from genome assembly GCA_025762735.1 of Platanus orientalis. NCBI lineage: Eukaryota > Viridiplantae > Streptophyta > Magnoliopsida > Proteales > Platanaceae > Platanus > Platanus orientalis. The sequence goes on along the minus strand of JAOXJP010083313.1, from coordinate 6,718 downwards.
TTCCCAAGCCCCCAATGGTCAAAAAAAATGTTAAAAAATTTGATCGTTGGGACCACGGTTGACCGCCATGAATTGCAGTTGACCCCAGTACCCCTCGGCGGTCAACCGCTACTACTTGTGGGTGACTGCGCTCTTAGGTTTTCAGCACAAACACCTCCTGGTAAAACGACTATAACTTTCTCTAGAAAACTCGAAATCCTTTGCCGTTTTTTTGTTGGAAAGTAGACTTCTAGATATTTTTATACATATATTTATTATAGTATAATTCCTGCTGAGTTGATCTAGGGAGTCCTTGGAAGTTGTCTAAAAATTTATTAACTTAGATAGCACTAGTTAGCATAGGCACTTCTTCCCCAATGAGACCTTTCGATTCTTTTAAGCATTAGGCTCTTTATGCATCTCGATTAGACCCTAATTAAGTCTTCTAAGTGGTTCCTAGGGTCAACCATGGTCTCGGGGTTTTGTGAGGACACACAAACCTATCATTGAGTCTCATATACCTGATTTGCCTTTCTTTGCATGAAAATGGATGTGTTGGCTTCCTTGAGGTAGTTTCACTTGAGACTTGGGATTCTTACATGATGCTTGAGTCTCTTTTGGCATGGTCATTCCAGCTTTGAGTCCATCTTCTTGGTGCTTTTCCGGATTGTAACAATTGTACTTACATAAGTATACAGTTTACATCATGAAGTCCTATACACATGTACACACTTTGTTTTGTGCATGGAGATTGACAATAAATGGACCTAAAAATGACTTTGAGGTAACTTATGAGCAAGAGAAATTGTCGATAGTGTTGTCTGACCAAGAATATGAGAGCTCATCTCAAGTGGAGATTGAAAATCTCAAGGAGATCAAGGAGAGCACTCTTCTTCATCAAGCTCTGAGGAAGAAGTTGAAAAAATCCAACTTTAACCCAAGGACAAAAGGCTCACCAAAGGATTGTCATAGGGAGACATCATTGGAGATCCTAACATTAGAGTGAAGATAAGAAAATAAATAGAAAACATCCTTAGTCATTTTTGCTTCACTTCCAAGATAGAGCCAAAGCAAGTTGAAGAGGCTCTAAATGATCCAGATTAGATCCTAGCCATGCAAGAGGAACTAAATCAATTCCAAAGGAATGATGTATGGTTTCTCACAGAAAGGCCTACTGACAAGAATGTCATTGGTACCGAATAGATCTTCAAGAACAAACATGATGAACATGGTACAGTGACCAGGAACAAGGCCATGCTAGTTGCAAAGGGATATGCCTAGATAAAAGGCATTGATTTTGAGGAGACATTTTTTCCTGTTGCAAGGTTGGAGTCCATTAGGATCCTCTTATCCATAACATGCTATTTAAAATTCAATCTATATCAAATGAACGTTAAGAGTGCATTCCTAAATGGAATTCTTCAAGAGAAAGTATACATTGAGCAACCTGAGGGATTTGTGGACCCTCACTTGCCTAATTACATATAACGACTTAAGAAGGCTTTATATGGTCTCAAACAAGCTCCAAGAGCTTGGTATGAAAGACACAAAGTTTCTTCTTGATCACCATTTTGATCAAGGAAGTGTGGACAAAACACTCTTCGTAAAGAAGCAAAGTGGTCATATACTCATTGCTCAAATCTATGTTGATGACATCATTTTTGGGTCTACTAATGAGGAGATGTCTCATGGTTTTGCCCATACAATGAAATCAGAATTTGAGATGAGTATGGAAGGAGAACTGAGGTTCTTCCTGGGTTTTTAGATGAAGCAAACTAATGATGACATCTTCTTAAGCCAAACCAAGTTTACAAAAGACTTAGTCTCCAAGTTTGGATTACGGGAATCCAAACCAGCTAGCACTCCTATCAGCACAAGTGACAAGATCACTAAAGACATTGAGGGAGCTAAAGTCAATTCCACCTACTACAGGACATCATTGGGAGCTTGCTTTACTTGACTGCAAGTAAACCTGACATTACATTCAGTGTAGGTGCATGTGCTAGATACCAAGCTACCCCTAAAGAGTCACATCTTAAGACAGCTAAGAGGATCATTCGGTATGTCCATGGGACTACGGAGTTTTGGTTAGGGTACCCAATTGACACTACATCTGAGATTGTAATGTACTTAGATGAAAACTGGGCAGGTAATTTAGAGGATCACAAAAGCATGAGTGGAGGTTGCTTTTATGTTGACAACAGTCTTGTTTCTTGGCACATCAAGAAATAAAACTCCATCTCTCTATCAATTAACGAAGCTAAGAATATTGCAACTGATAGTGGATGCACTCAACTTCTATAGATGAAGGAAATGCTTAGAGACTATGAGTTGTCGCAATGAACAATGAGCTTGTTCGTTGACAACAAGAGTACAATTGACATTTCCAAGAACCCAGTTAAGCACTCAAGGACCAAACACATAGACATTAGACATCACTTCATCATAGAATTGGTGGAGGAGAAAGTAGTGTCCTTAGATCATCTGAATACAGAAGACCAATTGGCAGATATTTTGACAAAACCCCTTGATTCAAGGAAGTTTGAATATCTGAGGAATGCTATAGGGTTGTGTGCCATGGGATGAATCCCTATGACTCATACCCAAGTGGTTAGGGTCCAATGGATGTGACCAAGCACATAGACCAGGAGTGGCCCCCACTCCCAGCACACATGAGCTGTAATTAAGGAGATGCAACATGTGTGATCGATCAATAGGTTTGTGATCAGTCCCAAGTCATGATCGATCACAAACCCCATGATAGATCATAAGGGTAGTTCTGTCAAAAAATTCATAAGCAAATTTAAACCCTCGTTAAAACCCCCAGACGCATTTTTCCTTGGTTCATTCACTAGAGATGAAGCGTTTGATCTCCCGTAGACGTCTGAGCTTCCACGATTTAGCTCATTCACTCCCCATGACTCTCTATCTCTCCTAGACATTTAGGTTTCTCCTAAACTACAATAAATTGGCAGACTTGCTCCCATTTTTCTCACTGAACAAAAATGGTTCAGAAGAAATTAGCAACTATGGCTTCCAAAACATCCAAAGGAAGTGCATCTCAGGCAACTCTACCTCCTCCTGCTATAGACCGAGGCAAAAGGCCAGTGGGGATGGCTCTCAAGGACGGAAGATATCAAAAGGCCACAAGGAAGATGGTTTTTCTCCCATTCATGACTGAAAGATGTTGGAATCCTTCGAGAACATTTTCTCAAAACGTCACTTCATCATAGAGAGGAATATGGACGTGGAGGTGCTACGTACCATGGAGATGTACGAGAAAATACGTGCTCGTGGGTGGCTCCCATACTTCGATCTCCAAGGACCCATCCAAGACAAGGAGGTCCGGATCTTCTACTCCAATGTATTTGGAGAGAACAACCATGACAATTCTTTTTACTCCACTGTCTATGGTTGCCCAATTACTATGAATCCCGACTACGTGGCCAAGCTTCTTTAGATTCCATAAGAAGCAGAAGGGATGCCATTTTCAGCCAGGCTCACCCCGGTAGAGATTGAGATGACTAACTATCTACGTATCCATCATGTCAATTGAGGCACGAAGCTCCCCCAGAAGTTCTACAAGCCCATAGTCAAGTTATTTGGACATGTGTTCTCCTACAATCTTATTCCGACTACCCCTCGAAATGATCTCACCCTTCAGATGGCCTACCTCATAGACAACATCCTTAAGGGGCCCGAGATAGATCTCCCAGCAATCATTTGTTACATGATTCTGAAGGCTGCCAAAGCCAAACACTCCACGAGAAGCATCCCCTTCTCAGTGCTCATCATCAAGATCCTTGCGGCACACTAGGTGCCTTTTCGTGTGCTAGCACCAATGAAGCATCTCAATCCTCCATTCACCATTAGGAGATTGAGTTAGATGAACTTAGTGGAGAAAGTCACTGACCCACAAAAGAAATGGGTCAAACTGAATCCGGCCAAGGCTACATTGACCTCTACCAAAGCTACAATGATGTCCCTGATGTACATGGTACTCAAGAAGATTTCCAGGCTTGTGCATAACTAGAAGAGGAACAACACCAACTTGAAGTTGGTGGCAGCCTAGATCTGGACTCCCGAAGACCCACTGGTCCTTGAATCAGCTAGTGATAGCACAATCGATTATCCTCCTTAGGAGTTTACTAAGGAGTCTGATGAGGATGGTGCCGCTCAGGGAGAGGATGGTGAGGATGGAGGTGAGGAGTCTGTAGGTGATCACGGGGAGGGTGATCCAGCTGATGATGAGGAGGGTCATGTCAAGAGAGTTGAGTCTAAGGGCTCTGAGTATGAGGAGGGAGATGATTAGCTTCTCTTGTTTTGTCTTGTGGTGCCTGTTTAAGTCACAATTGTCATATCTTTTGTTTCTCACCCGATGATAGTCTTTTTTTTTTATATATCTCTATGTATTGGCTATGAACCATTTTAACCTACATTTCACAATTTTTGATGTAATTACTTGACTATCATGAATGGAATGACCTTATTCTTGTCTAGCTCTTGTTCTTGACTTTATATACTTTTTGTCCTTGGATTTTTGCTAGACTTTGCCAATTACATGGTAAAAAGGGGGAGAAAATTTGACATTGGCCATGCCATGAAAAGGAACTATATATATGGAGTATGGGGGAAAGCATTGTTTTTATACTTATGGAGCAAGTATAAGCATGAGTGTCTATACTTATGGGGGAGAACGTATAGAGGCATAAGGTTCTATACTTATAGGGGAGAAAGTATAGTAAGTATAGAAAATAGTGTTTCTTAACACTCAAGAGACCGTATGCATTATGGGGGAGCATACACAAATTTAGGGGAACATACACATATTGGGAAATACAAATATTGTCAATCTATTAAAACATATATTTGTTAATACTAAAACTAAAATGAACATATTCATATTACATTAGCTTGTCATGATTGTTCATATGTACACTTTTACATGCTTTTATATTATATACTTCACATATGGCTTGAGGAATGTATGTGTTTGTGTGTGCGTGTTGATGAGCGAGTCAAGATACTTAAAGTGTTTAACGTAATTTTTATTTTTTATGTATCTTGTATTGGAGGCGATTGTCATGTATTTCAAAGGATTGGGCAATAAGCGCTTGTGTTATATGTGGGGATTAAGACATTTGTGCATATTGATGTAATTTGAGGGAATGGGCAAGTGTGTCAAATGGCAATGACTAAAAATATAGTTTTTTCCCATGAAATTGACAAAGGGGGAGATTGTTGATACAAAGGAATCATTTGTCAAATCCATAGGGAAAAGTGTGGAAGAAGCTCCAACAAGTCAAGCCTTGAAGACCAAGACTCAAGCCAGACTATAACTTCTAAGAAGGTAAAGGCATGCATGTAGCTTTATAGGGATCATGTAGTATAACCCTATAAGCATGTCCACACACATGGTTGAATGCCCCAAATTGATCCCAAGAGGGTATGGACCTCCTCAAGATGTAAACAACAGTGTAATTATAGAATTCACTATGTGTGACTGATCACAAACCCCATGATCAATCACAATGGATAATCCAGACTCATGATTGATCACAAAGCCCATGATCAATCACACTCAAAGTTTTTTACCTCCCGAGGACTAAGCCCCTTCTTCATGACCGATCACAACCTGAGTTCTAACAGCCTTGTGATCGATCACAAAGTCCATGATCAATCACAACATGTTATGACTTAAAGTGGGGCTCACACCACTTGACACCTCCCGAGTATGTTTTGAGGGTTATAAAAAAATAACCCATGATCGATCACAAACCTCATGATCGATCATGGATTTGACTTTTTTAGGAGTCCGCCAAAACTCTATTTTGAATAAATGCCCAGCTTCTCTTACCCATTTGAAAATATTATAATCCAAGGATTATGAGCCTTTTCCGTCCTCTATAAAAGAAAATGTTTCTCATTAGGGCAAGAAAATCTTCAAGCATTTAAAAGAGTGTTATTTGTTTTGCTAAAAAGAGCCTCCAATGGTAAGAAACCCTATTCCTCCATTACTTGAGCTGCAAGCTTGAAAGTCCATCAAGAAAATCTCTCTTGGTTCCCTCTTAGCTCATATTAGCTGATATCTACTTGAGAGGTGTGGTTTGAGTTATCCCTTGAGGAAACCCTCTTTGTGGTTGGCCTAGCTTGAGAAGCTTTGGTGTCATAGTTTGAAGAAGAAGTGGATATACAAGGCAAATCAGCTCAACAAGGAGCACTCCCACTTGTGGTAAGAATAACAACATCAACCAACTTAGTGGTAATATTTATTATTCATTTTACATTCATTTGCATATTCATTCATCATCATTTTCTTTGCTCCCATTGGAGACACCAGAAGCTTTACTACCTTAGTCGGAGACACCGAATGTTGTTGTGTAGCTTGTTTTTGAGCAAGTAGTAAGGTTTTTGTATGTTAACCTAGGTTGTATGAGACAATCTAAATGAAATATACCTAAACTCATAGTGAGCTTTAGAAGAGTGAACGTAGGCTTTAGTGTAGAAAACTATAAATCTTGTGTTGTGGATTAAATGTATGATTGTTTGTCTCTCTTATTTGTGCACATATTTCTTATTGCTTACTACGTGTTTGTTTAAATGCTTGAGTAAGCACCTTGATGCACACACTCAAGAAGATTAAAATCAATCCCAACATTGGCAAGAAATGGTAGAATAAATTTAATATCATATTCACCCCATTCTAGGTTAACATTAGAGACATTTCATAGTACATGGC
>JAOXJP010083312.1:0-28920 GCA_025762735.1 Platanus orientalis | reverse complement strand
GCTTATAATTCACCATGTACACTACATACACTTTTTCACCAAATAACATTTTCTTCACACACACGCACATATATATACTTATATATATATAAGTTCAGGCCTTGGGTTGGGCTAAGGTAAGCCCAAGCCTGACCCTAATAAAGGTTCGGGCCTTCAACTCGGGTCAGGGCCCTTATTGGGCCTAGGTCGGGTCGGGCTATTTGGGCCAAATTTTGGGCTACGCCGGGCCAGGCTCAGGCTGGCCTGAGCCCATGCTTAGCCCTAGTCACACTACTATAGGATGGGCCTGAAAGTAAGGTCTAAGCCTCGTAGCTGTTGTCACAAGTGCGAATGTTAATTTATCTAAGGGTGGATACCTTAACTCTGCTCCATGGAGGGCTTTGCTGACGTAGTACATTGGTGTTTGATTATACTCATCTCGAACTAGAACTGAACTCATCGCTATCTCTGATACTACAAAATACAAGTACAAGTCTTCCCCTTGGGTATTGCGGCCAAGGATTGGTAGGCATGCCAAGTGTATTTTGAGATCTTAAAATGACCAATCGGCCTCATTCGTCCACTAGAATCCCTTCTTCAAGAGGTGAAAGAAAGGAAAACATCTGTCTGTGGACCTTGAGATGAATTAGCTAAGGGTTGCAACTCTTCCTGTTAACCATTGTACCTCCTTCGTAGCCTGTGGCAGATTCATACCCAATATAGCCTCAACTTTCTCAGGATTAGCTTCTATCCCTCTATGAGATACCATGAAACCAAAAAACTTTCCTACAGACACCCCGAAAGCACATTTAGTATGGTAGAGCTTCATTCAGAACCTCTTAAGGGTGCAGAGGGTTTCCTCCATGTCATCTATGTGTTTTTCGGTTTCCATGCTTTTCACTAACGTGTCGTCCACATAAACTTCAACATTTCTCCCAGCCTTGAACACTTTATTCACCAATCTCTGATAAGTGGTTCATACATTTTTTAATCCGAATGGCATGACTTCATAACAATATGTGTCTTGATTAGTGATGAATGACGTCTTTTCTTGATCTCTTTTTTTCATTCATATCTGGTTATAACCAGAGAATGCATCCATGAAACTGAGTAGGGCGTGCCCAGTTGACCAGTGCGTCTATTCTCAAGAGTGGGAAGCTATCTTTAGGGCAGACTTTATTGAGGTCAATGAAGTTTACATACATCCTATATTTTTCATTGTTTTTCTTGACCAACACCACGTTGGTGATCCAGTCGGGGTAGGGACTTCTCGTATGAACCTTGCTTTTAATAATTTACCCACTTCTTCATCAATAGCTTGGTTTCTGTCGACGACAAAGGCTCTTTTCTTCTATCTAATTGGTCTCATTGAATGGTCGACACTCAGCCAATGTGTGATCACCCTCGGGTCGATTCCCGACATGTCTGCATGTGTCCATGCGAAGGTGTCCACGTAGACCCTCAGAAGCGGAGCTTAAATTCTTTTAAGAGCATCTTTCCAACCTGAACAACCCATTCCGGTTTGTCAGGGTTGATATTCAGCTCATCTAAATCCTCCACAGGCCTGGTCTGCTTCAGTTGGACGTCATATTTACCTTCCATGTCATCGATGATAAGGGTCTCCTTTATCTCTTTCCCCTTTAGGGATGCCACGTAACATTTTCGGGCGGTTGTTTGGTCACCTTTGACCTCTCTGACTCCCTCCTCCATCGGGAAGTGCATTAACAAGTGATTGGTAGAGGTAATTGCCTTCATTTTGTTTAGTGCCGGTCTATCGATGATGGCATTGTATGTTGAGGGACAAGCAACAACCAAGAAATCGACTGCATTGGTCATTTGGCGAGGACTGATCCCAATAGTCACTAGGAGTGTGATGATTCTAGCGGAGTATAATCTATCTCCAGTGAATCCTACCAGAGGCGTCACTGTCGGTCAAAGCTTGTCTTTTCCAATTCCCATATGCTCAAAGGCGGACAAGTATATGAGGTCTGCTGAACTGTCATTATCTATGAGTATCCTTATGGTTCGGTGGTTTGTTATGACCAATGTGACCACTAGAGCGTCATCATGAGAGTGTTGCACTCCTTAGGAATCTTTTTCTGTGAATGTGATGTCTTGTTGATAGATTCAAGGGTACTTCTAGGGTCAGTCAGTCGAATAGACCTCCCCTTGCGAGGCCTTCATTGCCCATGCTTGTGCTTTTCGAGTCGATTTTGACTCACCACCTCCTGCGGATCCTTTAACAATGACCTTTATCTCTCGTAGTGGCTCATATTCAAGATTATTTCAGCTCGATGACTCCCCTTCTGCACCCGACGAGGTCTGAAGGTGGCCCGCTATGAAACACCTTAACCTGCCTTATCAGATGAGCGCTTCTATATGATCCTTCAGGTGAACATAATCCTCTGTGTTATGGTCGTGGTCATTATGGAATCAACAATACTTCCTTTAGGATCTCTTTTTCGAAGGGGTCTTGAGCTTCTCGGGCCATTTTAAGGATGAGTCGTCTAGCACGTACATAAAGACTTGTTGAAGGGGTGAATTGAGCGGGGTATAAACCTACACTCGTTGAATGAGTGCACGTGCCTCCCTCAGTCTTACCACTCGGTCAACAGTTTCCTTCGTTCTTGCTTCGCCTTTTATAGCTTTTTGTCTTTCATCCCTTTTTCTTTTTGACAGCTCTTGATATTCATTTCCCTGGTCTCTCCTTGTTGTCATCGCATCCTCAGCATTCATGTGCTTCTGGGCTCGAAGCATCAACTTGGCCATGTGCCTCGGTGAGGATTTGGAAAGAGAGAATAGGATTTTTTTGGGCAACAACCCACCCATAAAGGCAATGAGCACCACCTTCTCACTAGCGTCATCTACCTGCATCACTTCTTGGTTGAAGCAGGAGATGTAGTCTCTCAACAACTCTCCCTTCGATTGTTTAGCATTGAGTAGATAGGTGGCAAGCCTACGATAACATCTCCCTCCTATGAAGTGACTGACGAATGATTGGCTTAGCTCATAAAAGGAGTTAATGTTGTTCAGTTGAAAATTGTTGAACCATTTTTGCGTTGAGCCTTTTAAGGTAGTTGGGAAATCCCTACACATGACCCCATCCGAATAGTCATACAGAAGCATCAAGGTCTTGTATGTCTCGAGGTGGTCAAGCGGGTCTCGACTTCGGTCGAAGGGCTCCATTTGAGGGATCCCAAACCTTTTGGGGAGAGGATGGGACATGATCATCGTAGAGAAGGGGTGGTTAGTCCTTTGCACCAAGGCCTCTACTTTGGAAGGGGTTTACCTCAAAGAGCTTCCATCACAGCATCTAGCTGATCCTGCTTCGAATATGCTTCTCTTGTTCGATGGTAGCCTCTCCCCCAGGTTGCTAGTCTGCTGAGATGCGGAGGCCCCAGAGTCGTGGCTATGCCCTTGCCTCTCTCCTCCATGCCCTTATTCGATCTCTGGTCCAGGGTGTGCGGCCTCATGGGTCTCTTCGTCACCGGAATGCTGGTGCTCCGTCTGCTCCATGAGCTTGTGACTTAGCTCCTGGTTTTGTTGTGTCATTCGTTCCATATTGTGGTTGAGGTCTTGTATCTGCTATTCCAAACTGTCAATTCTAGCCACCTCAACCTCCCTCCTGCCCTGATCATTTGTGGATGAGGCATTTCGACAGGCTTCCATTATTCCATATTGAGTTTTAACCATATGACCTTTATCTTGCCAGAAATCACTTCTCTGACTTCTCATAGACGATGCCAACTGATGATGCCGAATTTTGACTCACTAAGATGATCTTCTGGTCACCCTCGATCTGGAACCTTGCATGCGATTCCCACCTGCACCAAGACAGTGAATGGCATCGGTGTGGCGCCGGCCTACACCCCTCTGATGCTCAAGTTAGTGATCGAATATAAGAAAATCCTCGTATTCCCTTACTTAGGATGATTATACTTACCCTCTTTTTTGGGGTTTCTATTCTTAATATATGAGTTCTCCTGGTTATTCTAAGTGATTTGCTAGGAATATTCTCTAAGTTAGTTAGAAAAACGTGGGTGAGTAGTACACGTTTCAACATTAGATTGGTTGTCCTCTTGCATCATTCTTTGTCCTGTAACCTTCTTTTCATCTTGATTGCGGTCGACAACTGTCGTTCAGTGAGTTGTCTATCGGGTTAGTAATTACAGACGATCATGCACGGGTCACTTACTCTATTGCGTCGCTTATTACTATTCCTCGGTTTACCGATCAGTTGGACATTTGCACTATTCTGTTATTGATAGGTTGGTCGGTCATAATACTCTACTATTGACTAGTTGCTCGATATGTGTGACTATAGGTTTGAACCCGGGGGTGGGTTACCCAACGAATTAGCAAGGTAATTGGTTGGACTAGGGTGGCTCACCCGGTCAATCGACTCGGTTAGCCTAGGGTCCAAATTCCTCATCATCAATAATGATGATGGTGAAGATGATAATGAAGAAGTATAATGAGAAAAAGAAAAGAAACAAAAAAACACGAATGAATTAGGAGTTGGAATCCATAGAGAAAATATAGAGTTACCAGGCGATTTTTTTGACAAAATCACTCTTTTGGAACTAAATATCAAAGAAACACTCTTTTAGAGTGTTACCAATCGCGGCCTTAGGCTGAGTTTGGTAACACTCACAGGATTTCAACTCCCAATTTCTAATTCTTGATTCCACTAAGAACGCATTCTCTGGAATGAATTCTAGAATGAGAAAAGTGTTTGGTTGGACAAAAAAATTGAAATCTTAATGAAAATGATGAAGATGATGATGTAGTAGAATTAGCAACCAAAAAAAAAAAAAGAATCTAGAACTAGAATCAGCAAAGCAATTCTTTTTCTTAGCTCCCAAAATTCTACTCCCAGATTGATTTTGGGAGTGGAATCGGTAGAGAGAATCTGAACTTACCAAACAATTTTGCTTCCTTTGGAATCTTGAGAGATGAAAATACAAGAGAATCACTTTTTGGGAGTGCTACCAAACACTGCCTTAGGCCTCGTTTGGTAACTCTCCCAGGAAGTGATTCTTGTTGCTTTCACTCCCAATATTCTAAAACAAGTGAGAATGGTGTTTGGTAACTTCGCATTCTCTTCCCGGGTTCCACTCCCCAAATCAGGTTGGGAGAGGCTTTTTGGGAGCTACAAAAAGTAACTTATGCGTTTTTCTCTCCCATTTCTCTCTCCCGCTTTCCATGATTTGGGAAGAAGCACCTGCAACAAGGAGCACGACTGGACAATGAGTAGGTATTCTTCTTCCTCCTCCTCCTCTCGCTCTTGTTTTTTTTTTCTCCGGTCCAGATCCTCTCCTCCTCTCTTTCTCGCTCTCTCCATTTTTGTCTCCCAGTTTAGATCCTCTCCTCCTCTTGTTGTGTGCAAGTGCTTAGCTCACACCTCCTCTCCTCAAGTCTCTCTATGCTATCTCTCTCTCTACTCTCTCACTCCCACTCACTTTCAATGGATTTTGTGCATAGGAAGAAAAAGAAGGAGGTTCATTCCAGCATCTCCACCTCATCGTCTCTCCCTTTTCTCTCTCTCTCTCTCTCTCTCTCTCTCTCTCCTGTCCTTCTTTCCCACTCCCTCTTTATTCCCTGCTCTTTCTCTCTTGGCCGAACGGAAAAAGAAAAAAGGGGGGTGATGCTGTTCTGATGCCGGCAAATCCCCCCTCTCTCCATATCTTCTTTTCTTTCTACAACCCTCTCTCTCTCTCTCTAATTTCTTTCTCTCTTTTTCTTGCTGGACCGCATAGGTAAAGGGTGGTTGACGTTGTTGCTTTGGCACCAGTAACCCCCCCTTTATCTCTGATTCCGTTTTTCTTCTCTTTCCCTCTACAAATTTCCCCCTCTTATTGAAAAAAATCTCCCTCTCTCTCTCTAGATTTTTCCCTTTCTCATTTTTTCTCTCCACAAACTGACCCCCTCCTCATGTTTCTCTCACCCTAGCAACCGGCCGTCTCCCTTTCTCTTTCTCTGCAAACCCCTACACATCCATCTCTCCCTGTAAATAGCCCATAGCCCAACTCTCTTTCTCTCTCTACAAACCCCCTCATGGACCCCTTTCTTTGCAAAACTACCCTTCACAACCCTCTCTCTTTCTCTCTCTACCCCCTTAGTTATTCCTCTGTACTGTACACTCCAAGCACCCTTTTTTTTACAATCATCCCCCTATTTTTTAACCCGATTTTGCAAGGGTTTTTTCTACCGCATCCTCCTGCTTCTTCTCCTTATTTTATTTATTTTGTTTATTTTTTTGGGTAGGATAAGATTCAAAAAAAAAAAATTTAGACTCCATTTTTTTGGAAAGATTTAACCCATTTTTGTGCTTATTTTTTTGGGTAGGGAAAGATTCTGTTATTTCTTATGTAATGTTCTTGATTTTTATGTAATGAGTTATTTTTAGAAATTTCTTAGTGTTGCTTTTCCAGCCTAATACAACTATTTCCAATAGAATTGATACTTTTTTCAATTGCAAGGCTTGAATGCCATCTCTATTCTTTTGGTTTAAGCTTGATTTGATGGTAATCATCTTTGGGGTTGATCTTTTGAATTACCTAATTCACAAGCATGTCTACTATGTGGTATTGAGTTAACTTCATTTTTGTTTATATAGTTGTGATATGCAATTAATATCTCCTTTATTCTTTTTCTCTTCCAAGAATTTGGTTGTAACCAAAAGAAAACTATTTAAAAGAAATGTTAAGCACCAGGATTTTGCAAGATTGAAACAAACAAAGCTAGACTTATCTAGGTGTGCATTTTAATTATAATGTGATTGCCTTCCTTAAATTTCAATTGGATATCCTTTTATATAAACGTATACAAATATAAATATATAAATAGAGGGTGTTGATGTAGGGAGACAAAATATTGTAGTTTGATGGGGCTCCCCTTTATTGGATGTATTATATATATTGTGGACATCGGCGTTTGCGTTTGCCCACTTTAGCTCCGGCTTCTCTTTTGGGTTGTCGTGGGCACCCGGGGGCAAGGTGCCCCTATTTGCTTTAGTGTCTCTTTATGAGATTCGGGTGTCAAGCCCCTTTCTTGTGTAAGGGGTTTGATGCTTTTGTTTGGAGTCACCACCAACTCGGGGTTAAACGATAGAGTTGGACATTGATTCTCCTCTTTAGAGAAGAGAAGAAATCTAGACTCGAAAGTCTAGGGTTTAACTCCTAATACTAGTTTGAGTTCCTGAGATTTAGGGTAAGTTGTTTGGTTGCACCTGGGGAAGATGTTAGACACCCCCAAATACCCGCCTTTTTAGGGTGGTTTCTCCCATTCATATGAGTTTTAATTCTATGTCTATGTCCATGCTTTGTTAAGTATGAATTGGAATGCCTAAATCTCATTTAATTTAAATTAGAGGTTAGCTACATTTTTCTCAGGCCTAACACCTGTTTTTGCTCTCAACGCCTGAATTTAATTCAGGATGAAAACAGGTGTTGGCTTATGAACAGTCCACAAATTGTTCTTAATTTTGTCATATTCTAAATATAGGAGACACCTCATGGGTTAGGTCTTTAGAGGGATGATGACCCCTTTAAATGACTTACTGGTTGACTCTTTAGCGTTAGATATTAACCCTAAAGAAAAGGAGAGAAAAGAGAATAAAATCATTTTTTCTAGTTTACAAGCCTAACGCCTGTTTTTTTATCTCAACGCCTGAATTTAATTCAGGGTAAAAAACAGGTGTTGGGAAGTCTGGTCAGATTGACACCTTTGTGCAATCTTTTAAGGTGGCTTTAGGGGCCCCAACACTGTGGGACCCGTGGTTTATGAAAGGAAAAATCATCTAGGGTTACATTGTGCAACCCAAGAGGTCCTAGGTAGAGGCCACGTGGAGATATGATCTCCCAAAGTAGGCTATACAATTATCTGTCACAGGCCTAATGCCTGTTTTTTGGTCTAACGCATGTTTATTCAACACTTGAATTTTAATTCAGAGAAAAACAGGTGTTGAGTGTTGAACCAGCAACCAATTTGGATTTTTGGGCCACCACTATGGGGCCCAGAGGGGTGAGGTTTTTCCTAGATCTTGACACTAGCCCTAGGGTTGACTTACACTCAGACAATTTTTGAAAAGAGGTGGTTTTTAAGGGCCCAGACCTAATGCCTAAAAGTCACTCAAACACCTGAATTTGCATCCAATGCCTGTTTATTTAAAAACAGGCGTTGAGACAGAAATAAGGGCCCACAGAGGTGCATATGCACAAGAATGACTCTCACGGGTTATGTGTGCCATGGGACAGGACTGAAGAAAAATCAGGGCCCCTTGGGGGTGGGTCCCAGATCTCAATGCCTTATTTTTCCTTTGACGCCTATTTGTTCAATGCCTATTTTTTTAATTCACTAAAAAATAGGCATTAGTTGCTCGGAGAAAATCCAGCAAATGGATTTCTCGATTTTGGGGCCCTTAGGGTTTTACAAAAATCATGAAATTAAGCATGCTAGCAAGGGAAATATAGAGTAACATCATATAAAAAATTGGGCCCAAAATCATTCACATAAAATTCAAACTAAAATAAACAAATATTCCCTAAAACTAGGTCTCAAAAGACTTTTTTTTAGGGTATGTTTGGGAGGTCATCTCGAGGCCTGCCACAGCTTCTAAAATCATGAAATTAAATACACAACATCCTACATATGCCTAGTCTAACATAGTAAAAATTGGGCTAAAGAAGCCCTCCATAAAATTCATAGGAAAATCAACACTAAAATCGATAAAAAAAATAAGAGTAAATAGAGGTTGTTGAGCCTCTATCATGTACCTGAATTAGAGCAGTGTTCTATCATAAATTGGACGGTATAATAGTAGTCTAATTAACATATTTGGAATGGATATGATGATTTTGAGTTGAGTTTAGGCTTACCTTGCCTTGGGTTGGGGGGATTTTTCACTTTTCTTTTTCTTCTTCTTTTCCACTTGGGATTTAGGGTTTTTTTGTTGCCAACCCTGTTGAGCACAAATTTGGGGTTTATAGCTCCAAATTCATGAAATGAAGGGCTGAGATTAAGGATAGGGTTTGATAGATGGAGGGTTAAGATGATGTTTATCCTAAACTATGTGGAGGGCTAGGATTAAATCTAGGTGAAGGGTTGGGATCAATCTAGGCTAAGGGGCATGGATGGGTGAAGTGGTAGCATGGAGGGCTAGATTAGGTTTGTCTTTGTTGAGTGAATGGTGGGATGAGGGGTGTGATAATGAAGTTGGATGGAGGGAGAGATGTAGGTGACATGGGGGATGCCTTTCGACAAAACCTCATTAGTTGCAAATTTAAAGGAGGGGCATCAAGATGCCAAATGGGGGGTTATGAAGGGTTCTAGAGGGATTTAAAATTCAAATTAAACATCTAAGGGTGGTGAGTGAGAGAAAGGATGGGAAGATTCCAATCTAAGGGTTGCTAAAAAAAGCTTAAGGATGAGAATGCATTAAATGCAAAATATTTCATCTTTAGCTCATTATGAATAATATCTGGTTTTTGATTTTTTTGAAACCTCTTGATGTCGTCATTCCATGCGAGCTTTCGAGCTCGGAAGTCATTCCAGTTAGTGTCAATTTTAGAAGTCACAGATGCTCCGGTCACACTGGTCTAGTCATAATTAAATTACGAAAAGGGTAAGGGGTGAAATCATGGTTTTTTAACCTGAAAAGCTCTCATATGTCATTTGAAAGGAAAAGATGGTAAAATTGATCTGAGGATGGCCTAGGGATAGATGTTCTCAAGTCCAGGTGATTCACAGCTTCTGACTATGCGAGATTAGGGTATCCGAGCAGGAAATTAGGTCAAAACCATTTTTTGAGTGATTTGACAAAATTGAACAGGGAATGCTACTGGTTTTTTTGTAAAATGTTTTCTCAGGCTGTATCTAGGGGATTTGAATCTTGAGGAGTCTCAGAGCTATAGAAGCTGGCAGATTGGTTATTGGTCCCCAAGCAGTTGTCGAGAGTTTTTTGAAGCAATGTCACTTAAACAAATTGGGTTTCTGTAGCTACTTGAAGCCTGGTGAAATTGAATTGATAGATATTCTCTAAACTAAGGGTTTGTGAAATGCTTTATCAAAGAGAAGGGTGAAATTGAGAAAATAGCTTTGACTTTGCTGCATTCCAACTTCGAAAGAATTTTTAAGGGCATCCTGTATGCCAAATACAAACAAAACATGTTTTTTTTTGAGTTTGGGCATAAATGACTGCTTGGGTCATGGATTTTTTTACAAATTAGTAGGGATCTGATAGTCTCGAGGCTTTGAATTTACAGTGGTATAGCCACTGACTATCTAAATTTCTGATTTCATATGCGCTCTCGGGAGTCAGTTGATCACCTGATTTTTAGACCTGATTCGTCGCACTTTTTGGAGTATTTGAGGGAATCTTGGTGGATAGACTTTTTGAAAGTCGTTGCTCCTTATACAACTTTTTGAAGGCCTCGTAATTCTAAAGAGATGGACACCGGCTAATCTTGATTTGGAGGTCTAGAGAATATTTTGTCTCTATAAGAGCAAAAAGCGGGAAGACAGTTTTTGACCTTTTAAGGAAGATTTGAGATTTCTTAGAGGTTTGAGACTTCAAAATTCTCTTCTCAGACCTGAAGACATGAAGCAAAGGCCGGGGGAAGGTATGGTGACTGACCTTTCTGGATTTGGAGATTTGATGAATTTCTGAGAGCTCTATCAAGGGTCATTTCTTGATCAGGATTATCATAGATTAAGAGATTGGCTGTTGCCGTTCTCAAGTAGTATCTGGTTTGTGATGAGTTCCTTAGAATATGGAGACTCAGGGATGTATAGGATCTGAAATTACACCATTTGGACCATGGGAGAGGCTCCGGGGATCCTTTGAGGGTTCAAGGGTCATTCCTTGGGTGAAAAGGGTAAAATGGTAATTTTCTCCTGTGGATTAAAAAAAGTGAAAATGTGAATTTTTTGCCTATGATATATAGGCAAAGAAATTCAATCATCTAGATGACAGATAGGGAGTATTGAGTCTTTAAAGGCAAAATGGCAAAATGATAATTTTTCCATTTGTAATGCTTTACTGAAGAAAGGCTTACAGGAGGTGGAAAACTTACTGATGTCATGAATGAGGTTCTAAAATGTGGACCCTCAAATTTTGCTTGATGTTTTTGAGTGAAATTAGGGTTTGTCCTGAAAATGGTGTTTTTTGAGCTGTAATGAGATGCTTTGACTAGTTCATTTGCAGTTGGAACATCTGGGAAGACCTCTTTGGGGGTGCTTAACCTTTTAGGGGTCCATATTTGTTCTTCCTAAGGCATGGGTGCTTGAAATGTTGATATTTGAATACTGTTATGTTATCCTTATGCTATCATATAACCCGAGTCAATTTCTTATTGTTTCACTCATTTCAATTTCTATTGCTTATCTATTGTGTGGAATGGAGGTCCTACGTTGTAGCCCCATGATACAACGTAGGTTACTGTAAATGGAGGTACTATATTGTAGCCCCATAGTAGTGGATTAGATGGGGAAGGGATGACATAATGAAGGTGTTATGCTTCTTGAATCATGATTTCCTTTTAGATGGCCACAAAATTTATACAACAGAAAGGAAAGGATGATGGTAAGAAGAAAAAAATGATACCTGGAATGCAATATGAACTGACCAAGAAGTGGAAATCCATATTGATTTGATGGTGGAACAAGTAAATTTGGGTGGAAGACCGGCTTGTACTTTTTCAGAGAATACATGGAGTGAAATACGAAGGAAACTTCAACAAAGGACTCAGACTGATTACCAATTACTGCAATTCAAGAACAAGTTTCAAAAGTTGAAGGATGATTACAAACAATTTAAAAAGCTTTTAGGGGTGACTGGGTTTGGTTGGAATGTTGTAACACAAATAGTAACTGCTAATGAGGAATGTTGGAAGGAGTATATAAAGGTATATGTAATGATTGGATTTGGTTCATTTTATATTTGATGAACGATGCAATATTGGAATGGAGTTAATATGATATATTATTATGTGTTTATGTAATTACAGGATAATCGTAAAGCTACAAAATTTAAGAGAAAGGGTTGTCCACGTTATAATGATCTTGTGACGATTTTTTATGGGACTGCTGCCACTGGTAAGGGGGCATTGAGAGTGCTGAAGACCCACCAGACTCAGAAGAAGATGATGGGGTTGCAGATTTACGTACTAAAAATGATGGGCTAACTCCTACCGATAATTTGGATGATACTAAAGTATCTCGTGTTCGTAGTACTGATAGGACCCCAACTACTTAAAAAGCAAAGAGATAACCAATAGAGTTTGCAGAAGCTTGTAAGGCATTTGCAGAATGTTTCAGGGCTCGCCCAACAACCATCACTGCAAGATCTTCATATATAGTTGCTGAAACGACTGAAGATAGAGATCCTTACTCTATTGCCAAATGTGTGAAAGTTCTTATGAATCTTGAAAGACTTAGTCTTGATGAGGTTGTGAAAGCATTGAAGTTGTTGCAAGAATCATTTTGGAGAGAGACTTTTATAAATGTTCCAGATGATATTAAGATAGGGTTGGTTCACTCATTGTGATTTACAAAGGGAGCTGTATAAATCTCTTCTGATTGATTTTAAGGCGTTGAGACCCTATTTATGTTTTTTGTTGGGTTTTGGACTCAAATTATTATGTTTTATGATATTAATATGTTTTTGATGGGCTAGGACCCTTATGCTTGTTGGGCTTTGGGTCCTTCTGTTTTAAGCCATTTAACAACATATTTATATGTTTGTTAGGAGCAGGACCCATATGCTATCTATTTATATGTTTAACTTTTGAAATACTTTTAATATCTGAATCTAGTGCTATGCATGATGGAATGTTTTATGCTTCTCCATTAAACAGTATGGACAACATAAAGCAACTTGAAATGGATGAGGAAGTGAAAGAGTTTATGTTTTTAAATGTTTTGTGTAATTACATAAGTTGTTCTTATGTAAACAATTGTGTTGGAACGGGATGAAAACTGGTGCTAAATGAGTGCAAGAGGTCTTGGATGAACATTCTGATAGATGTTGTGATGTGTGGCGGATAGAGAAACATGTGTTTATCAACTTATGCAATACATTGAAGTCAATAAATTATTTACAAGATTTACAATATATTACAGTTGATCAACAAGTGACAATCTTTTTTACAGTGTTGCGACAACATTTACCGAATCAAATGCTTGTTAAATTGTTATAACATTCAGGAGAAATTATAAGTTGTCATTTTCATAGAGTATTAAATGTTATACTGTAGTTGGGAAATGATATCATTATACCTCCATCATTCAACACAGTTCTAATATAAATTGTTAACAGTAAAAAATATTGGTTATGGCTTAAGGTAATTAGTGTTGTATTTTATAGTTTTACAATGCTAAAGTATTTGGTTCTTAATAGGGATGAATTTTTTTGTATGATTATATTAATGCCATTAACGACACCCATATCAGAATTGTGGTGCCTCTTCATAAGCAAATTCCATTTCGAGGGAATAAGATAATTACAACACAAAATGTAATGTGTGCTTACTCATTTAACATGAAATTTACATTTATTTATGCCAGTTGGGAGGGGTTTGCGAACAATTCTTGTGTTTTTGAAGAAGCAACAGGAAAACTTAGTTTAAAGTTTCCACACACACCTCTAAGTATTTGTTATGGTAATTTTTTATATGTTGAACACCCATATATCTTATTTTGTTATCTCATAAGCTTTGTATTTTATGTCTATCAGGAAAATATTATGTCGTTGACTTCAGTTATAGTAATATAACTGGTTATTTGAAGCCATATTGAGGGGAGAAATATCATCTTCATGAATATAAGGGAAGACAACGAAACCCTACTGGTGCTAGAGAGTTGTTCAATTACAAATATTCATCGTTGAAGAATGTTATAAAATGTTGTTTTGGGGCTTTAAACTCACGGTTTTCCATTTTCAAGATGATGCCCCCCTATCTGCTTCACAAACAGTCAGTGATAGTAATTGTTACATGCACAATTCATAATTTTATTATATGCGAGATGCATGAAGATGCAGACTTTATGGAATATGACAACAATGAAAGAATCGTAGATGATGAAATTGAGGTGGAGGAAATTGATGAAGCTAATCTCTCAACTCATAGATCATAATCACAACGTTCATATCAAAAGATGCAACTAAAAGACTCCATTGCTAATGCAATAGCTATTGTCCATGATATTCCTATTATTTAGATTTAGTTGTATAAAACAATATATATAATAATTATAGTTCATAAATATATATTTTTAAAGTTTTAGACTTTTTTTTTTTTAATCTTATAGATGATATATTTTAGAATATATTTTCCAGAATGAATGTTGATTTTAGTATGATGCAAGGTTCAAAACCTTATTATTTGGTTATATTAAGCGTATTTGTGATAGTTTAGTAAAAAAAAATTGATTTTACATAAGTATTTACCAAATAGAAATCACATCAAAAAAATTCAAGAGGATTCATTATGTAGTGGATTTTACCAAACACTTTTCTAATTATGGAATTCAGTCCAAAGAATGCATTTGAGGTGGAATTAGGAATCAAGAATCGAGAGATGAAATCCTGGAGTTATCAAACGTGGCCTTAGTGGTCCATCTTATCTAGCCCAGATCTATCCAGCATCCATCAATCATCAATTTTGTACTGCCACGTGGTGAAAAGGTGAATACACCCATATAAAAATATATTTTTATATTAACGTGTCAATGTTTAATTGACGCTGGACATATCCGGCTGGGTAGAGAGTGGCAATCGACGAGAGTAGAGTGGTTCTGTTTCGTTTCGCTTGGGCATATTTGGTCTAAGGGTATGGTTCTCGCTTAGAATAAAACACAGCTTTGCGGAAAACAAAACCGCACTCCAAAGTACCAAATCAATCTCTGGTAGAGAGAGAAAGGGAGGGAGGAGATGTTTCTTCGGAGGTTCGCACGGCCATTGTTGGCCAAGGTTAAGGAGACGACGGGGATCGTGGGGCTGGATGTGGAGCCGAACGCCAGGGAGGTCTTGATCTCACTATACGGGAAGACTCTGAAGGAGATCCAGGCCGTCCCCGAGGACGAGGGTTACCGGAAGGCCGTGGAGTGCTTCACCCGGCACCGGCTCAAGGTGTGCCAGGAGGAGGAGGACTGGGAGCAGATCGAGAAGCGAATCGGATGCGGCCAGGTCGAGGAGCTCATCGAAGAAGCGCAGGACGAGCTCAAACTCATCTCCAAGATGATCGGTCCGTATAATCCTCCTCCTTGTTTTACTTTCTCTAATAGGTTCATGAATAGATTTACAAGCTGCAAAAAACAATAGCAACAGTCAGAACAACAGCTACAATAGCGAAATTTTTATTGATAGTTCCCTAGATAGTTTTAGTCCCGATTTTCTGCCTTAGGATTGTGATCTGTTGTTGGGCTTTACTTGATAATTAGTTAATAAGATATTCACCGTACCTTATGGTGATCTTAGTGGGAATTTGGTGTTGAAAGGTCTGATTTTTTCTGTTGTTTGGGGCGAGGGTGGGGCGGAAATAGATTTCTTCTGTTGAGTGTCGAGGTTTGGGGGTATCGAATTGATTTGAATTAAATTGAGGCATTCTTTCGTAAATTAACTTTTTACAACATGCTACGAATTGGGTGTTGTGGTAGTGTTTTTGAAAATTTATGGGAAGATATCATAGTTTACCCACCTTTTTTTTTTAATATTGATAAGGTTACATGATTAATATATGGTTCACTTTGGTCCATTGACCGCATATTCTTTGTGAAGGTAAAAGCTTATTTGAGAAGTAGAAAGATAACGTCTTTTGCTCATTATGTTCTCCAAGGGTGCATAAGTTAGTTCCAAAGGTAATTGTTGGATGGACTAGGGAGTTGGAAGCATTCTGGCATCGATCATGATTCTTATGGAACTTGTCTTACTTCTGTTTATGCTCTGCGATATATGTCCCATGCTACTTTTATAGGCTTTCATCATAGGGTCAGAGTTAGTGTTGAGGTTAGCAGATGGTCATATCTAAGATAAGAATTCTAGACTCCTTGCATTATTGGGGAATCCTCTTCTGAAATCCACAAGATAAAGTATATATTGGTACTTTCTCATCGTTGAGGAATCTGCTGGGGAAGAACCTCTGGTTCTATCTTGAAATTCATGCAAATTTTCTTAGTTCTCTCATTGCTGAAGGCTGGACCCCTAACATCTCCATCTTTGAGTTGCTAAGTTACGGCTCCATGAAGTACATTTTCTTCACAGATAACAATGCTGAGTGTTCTTAGCGTGATGAAGTTGGTGGAGTCCCAAAGAAAGGGTGACAAGACTCCCAATGGCTATTAGGAACACTGCATGATTCAAGCATTCACTGTTCTTTAGTATAACTTGTGCTTTTAGCTTTAAAATAATAAAATTGCTACTTGCTAAAGCAAAATTGAAAACAATATAGACAAGGAATAGGGTACATTCTTTTTGTTTTATAGTATGAATCAATATTTCCATTTGTAGGCAGTGGACATATTGGTTTGACTCAGTTTTTTTCCTCTGACGGTGAACTTTTTTATTTTTTTTTTTTTTTATGAATAATGAATTCTGATGGCGAACTATGTTGCATCAATAAAACCATATGAATGGGGTCACCCTATGCAAAAGCTGAATCTATACAAGAGGGTTACAGGAAAACCTTCTAGGATTGTACATTATAGACCAGCCCACACTATACTGCCCCCTTTAGAAAATCATCCCAATTTTTCCAGATACTTGCATAGTTCATGCCAGTAAATCCCTTAAGGTCCGTAAGGGTTCTGTTTATATTTTCTTCATTAAAACCTTATCAATGGAGGTCACTTGCTTTGTGTCTATTCCGCTCCTTCCATATTTTTCAATATGACGGGATTTGTTAATGAGTTCAACATTCCTTGTTACACAAATTACATTGAATATTATGAATGAAAATGCAATTTTTATTTAAACATGATGATCAGTTCTCATACCTGTGTGCACACACAAACGTCCATCATTGAAGCCCTTGATCAGCCATACCTGAATTACCAGTGCCTTACCTTACATGGAATTCATCAGTGCTACATGATGCAGTATTGATCAATTGGTTGGAGATATCCTATCCTTTGTGGAGGCCTAAGCCTAAGAAACATGGGTCTAGGAAGTGCTAGCCAGGGGGGGGGGGGCTACAAACTCTAAGGTGGTACTTTGATGTATTAAGGCCTTTTGTTCCAATTAGTAGTGATTTATTTTAGTTGTGGGCAGTCATTTGTGATAAGGTTTTTAAACTAAGGGTAGTTTAGGAGTTTGTGTCTTTTTTTTAGTCAAAGAATGTGGTCCACTAGGCTGGCCGACCTGCTCAAATTGTGGCCCATAGTTGCTATATTTTTTATAATGTTATGTCATTATTAGAAGTTAGGTATCCAAGGTTTCTACTTTTAGAATCCTTATTATATGGTCTTATGATGTAAAGTCTATTTAAAAGCAGTCCACCCATGGGCGATTTGGCACGGAAGATATTTTTTTTGTGTGGTTTCCCAAGTGTGGTCGTGGACCACAACCCTCTTCCCTAACCCTAATCTCCCTCTTTCCTCTATTCTCTCTCCTCTCTCCTCTCATGCCAACTCCTTCCCTATTCTCCACATGATTTCTTCTCTTCTTTATTATTTATTAAATCTATAACCCTTTCCGACCATAATTCGTTTTTGGTTCTCTAATTTATTTCAGTTCTAAATTCTGCACAAATCAGAAATTAATTCAAGAGAATTTCTGTCCAAGTTAAGCCAAGAACAAAGCTACAGTTTGAACTTCTTTTCGACTTCATACACACATCAGATTGTGAGCAAGGATTCAAGGTGATTTTGTGCCCTTATTTGGTAAGTCTTTAGCTCCTATTTAGCCCCTTTTAATTCAAGTTCCATCCCTCAATTTCTGCTTTTCTAAATCCCTGAATTGCAAAGTGATTAAGTGCTGATTTTCTGAATCAGAATTCTGGGAATACCTTCCTTGAAAATTGCCCCACCTTAGGAACCTTTTTTATTCGATTCCTTTCTAGGGATTTTACCCTGAAGCCTAAGCTGCAAAAGCCTTTAGTTCCATGGTTAAAACCCCTCGTCATTAGGGTTTAGTTTCACTTCTTATTCATATCGGAAATTTTCTGCATGAAAGTATACCTAGACTGTTCTTTTTATAAAATTGACCAACCAAATCTTGTCTGAAGTGGGTGAAAATTTAACCCTAGACTCCTTTTATAAATGAGATTCTACATAAAACTTCACAATTTTTTGACACACTTCAGGGGTATTTTGGTAATTTTACCTAAATATGCCAAAATTACAGAATTGACCCTGGTCCAAAATTTTGTTTATTTAGGTCCTGAATTTGTTCTCTATGTAGTCCATTAAAACAGAACCTTTCCCTATACTGTTCCGCATCGCTACAAATTCGAAATATTCATTGAATGATATCATCGTTGGATGTTATTTGTTAGTTTGATGGGTTCCTTCATTATGCTTACTAATATTATTTTCAATGTTGATGTTGATTTTTTAGCTCCACTTAGCATTTAGTTACAAGAACTTGGGTGTGGTTATTTCCTAGTGTAGGCCAATTCTAGCCAAGAAAGGAGTGAAAGGAAAGGAAAGCGGATTTGGAGCTTGGTCCCAGCGGCGGTGTGCTGGTCTATATGGTTGGAAAGGAATAAAAATATTTTTGAGGGGTACACAGAGCCTTTCTTTAGAGTATATCAAAGGGCCAAAGACCTTATTCTATTATGGGCCACTCAATGTAAAGATTGCGATTTATTAATGCCGGCTGTTATCAAGAGGGATTGGGAGGGGATAATTGGGTGTCAGCCTTTGTAATCTCCTGGTTTGAGTTTTTTTTTTGTGTAGGGTTGTTTGTTTTCGGTTGTAAGTTTGCTCCTTCTCATTCTTTGGGACTGTCTTGTCCTCTTTTTCAATAAAGTTTTTTCATTCATAAAAAAAAGGAGAAGAAATGAGTGAAAGGGAGATTCTTAAAAAGGACTATCTTTTGCTTTCCTTAAAAGAAGAGGCTTTTCAGAGGCAACATTCTAGGGTTATTTGGTTAAAAGAAGGTGATAGGAATACACATTTTTTTCATAAAGTGGCTCCGTATTACAAGAATTTTAAAAGTATTTATGGTCTTTGTATCAATGGGAGATGGTTCTAGGATTAGGGGGAAATTAGGAAAGAGGTGGAAGTCTTCTATCAAAATCTTTATAGGGAAGAGCAAGCTGTCAGGCCGACCATTGATGGAATGACTTTTGAGAGAATTTCTAGTATTGAGAAAAGATGTTAGAAAGAGTGTTTTCGGAGGAGGTTTGGAAAGTTGTTTCGGGTATGAAAGGGGATAAGGCTCCAGGCTCAGATGTTTTTATTATTTCTTTCTTCCAGAAATGTTGGGATGTAGTGAAAGGGGATTTAATGAAGGTGTTTGATGAATTCTATAATTTGGAAGAGTTCTATGAGCATTTAAACAATACTTTCATTTCTCTAGTTCTTAAGAAGCACAATGCAAATGAGTTAAAGGATTATAGGCTTATCAGCCTACTTAAGTTGTGTTTATAAGATTATTTCTAAGAAGCTGACGTTTAGATTGAATGTGGTTATGAATGGTATCATTGATCAGCTCCAAAGTGCTTTTATTGATGGTAGACAAATTCTTGACAGTGTTTTAATTGTTAATGAATGTATTGAAGATATGAGATTGTTTGGAAGAAATAGGGTGATTTGTAAACTTGACTTGAAAAAAGCTTGTGATCATTTTAGTTGGGAGTTTCTCGATTATATTCTTGGTAGGATGGACTTTGGGGCCAAATGGAGAAGTTGGATGTTTTAGTGTATTAGAACCGTTAAGTTTTCTGTCTTGGTTAATGGTTTTCCTGCCGGTTTCTTTAGTTCTTCGATAGGGTTGAGGTAAGGATTTGCTCTCTCCTCTCTTATTCATCATGGTTTTTGAGGTTTTGAGCTAAGTGATCAGGAAGGTGGATGGGGTGTATATTCAGGGGTTTTTGGTGGGTTTTGGGGAGTGTAGGATCTCTCATCTTCAATTCCTGGATGAGACAATGGTCTTTTGTGATCTGGATGAGCGGCCAATGGGATATTTGAGATGTATTCTTTGTTGTTTTGAGGTTAAATATCAATCTAGGTAAAAGTGAGTTATTCCAAATTGGGGATGTTCCGAATATGGATAGTTTGGCTTGGATTTTGGGCTGTAAAATTGGCTCTCTACCGTCCTCTTATTTGGGTTTGCCGTTGGGGGAAAATTTCATGGCTAAGGTTGTGTGGGATCTGGTTATTGAAAGAATCACTTTGTGTTTAGGATCATGGAAAACAAACCTTTTCTCTAAAGGAGGCAGCCTGACTCTTTTAAAATCAACCCTAACATCCATCCCCAATTACTACCTTTCCTTTTTCACCATCTCAGGTTCGGTGGCAAAGAGAATGAAGGTACATTTTCGGAATTTTCTATGGAATGACTCTAACGAGCATCATCACTATCATTTGGAGAATTGGAATACTATTTGTCCTTTGAGTTGTGGTGGTCCGGGATTGAGATTGATTAGAGAGCATAATATAACACTTTTTGCTAAGTGGCTTTGGAGGTTTGGTATCGTGAGGGACAATCTTTGGCGTCGTGTCGTGGTGGCTAGGTTTGGGGTGTCTTCCGCTTGGGAGACCAAAAAGGGTGTGGCATTTGGAAATCTATTCAGAAAGTGAGGGATGTCTTTTGGAAGTTCATTTGTTTTAAGTTAGGTTCGGGTGATGAGATTAGTTTTTGGGTGGGTAGGGGAAGTCCCTTTAAAGGAATCCTTTAATAGTTTATACTCCTTGACGGCCAATCCTATCATAAGGTGGAGGTGGCAAGTTTGTATGATGGTGTGGGTAATTCTTTGATGCCAAGGCTTCGTAGAAACTTAAATGATTAGGAGATGGGAGATTTGAGTAGATTGTTGAGTTTATTGGAGGGGTTGAAACTAACTCCTAACTAGGGGGATGCGTTGGATTGAGCTATTTCTAAGAAAGACAGATTTTCTACTAAATCTTTATATTTAGAGTTGGTTGAGCATATGACTCTCTCTTTTCCCTATAAGGCATTTGGATTCTAGGTATCCCTTTAAAAGTGGCTTTCTTTCTATGGAATGCTGTAAAAAAAAAGGGCGACTCAGTGCACGAGGCACTCGGTAATGCGGGGTCAGAGGAGGGCAAGATGTACGCAGCCTTACCCCAATTTCTGGAGAGGCTGTTTCGGTGACTCGAACCCGCGCCACCAGGGACGCTAACGGTAAGCCTTACCGTTGGGCCAAGCCGCCCTTTATATGGAATGCCGTCCTGAATAAAATTCTCACCCTTTATCATTTTTAGAGTAGGGGTTGAATTTGGCTAATAAATTGTTCTGTGTTTGATGGAGGAGGAATCAGTGGCTCACCTATTTGCTCATTGTGCCGTGGTGCACTGGGTTTGGGGTTTCTTTTGTTCTCCACCTTTTTTTTTTGAGAGATAAAATGATAAGTTTTATTAAAAGAGAGCAAAACGGAAAAAAACAAAAGGGGTCTCACCTAGGAGGTGAAGAACACAAAAAGGAAAAAGCAAAACAAAAGAAAGAGACAAGCCCCCAAAGGCACAAACAAGGTGACTACTCACTCCACAAAGAGTCCCAATCATCTTTAACGAAGTCACTCTTAATTGAAATCCAGTCCAGAAGGGAGTTATGAATATGAAGGATCAACTCCTCATAGCTTCTCGACTTTCCTTAAAAAATCATAGCATTTCTTTCCTTCCACAAGACCCAACAAATAACCCTCGGAAGGTAAGGCCAGATGATCGAGGATAAACCATCCAAATCACGAATCCACCAACTGGAGATAAGCTCTTGAAAGTGAGAAGGGAAAGACCAGACAATATTAAGATGAGAAAGGAAAAAGCTCCAAACTGCATGACCCAAGGCACAGTGAATAAATAGATGATCTACTGATTTCTCCTCCCTTAGGCACATAACATTACGGTTTGCCATATGTCAACCCCTACTTTGAAGATGATCAATGGTGAGGATCTTATCAAGGAAAACAATCCACATTAAGAACGACACTTTTGAAGGAATACCTGGGACCCAAATGCCTTTGACGGGAAACGAACCAGCCCTAAACCCTCCCAACTCCAAATATAGGGACTTTGGCGTAAATATACTTTTTGTAGAAATGACCCATTCCCAGCTATCCCTTCTCAACGGGTCAGGCTTGGACCCATCAATCAAAGCCAACGTATGGCTAAGATCCGCAATCTCCCAATCATTCAAATGCCGACGCAATTGCGGTCTCCAAATGTTGCTTTCCACATCGAAAACATCTGAAACCCAACACTTGGGATTCATGGCTAAAGCATGCAAATTCCTATACACTTCCTACAGGGGTCTATTGCCAATCCAACAATCATCTCAAAACCTTATCTTCCTTCCTGACCCCAACCTAAAACAGATAAAATGCCAGAACATCGCCTTAACTTTCAAAATGGATTTCCAAAGACCACAACCATGCCAGACCCAAACCTCCTTTGTATCCCACGGAGAACCCTCCCTGAATCTAGCAACCACCACCATTTGTCAAAGACCATCCTTTTCGATTCCATATCTCTAATGCCACTTAACCAACATCACCCGATTATGCTCCCTGGTATGTCTTAAACTCAGGCCACCACATTCCAAAGGTTTGCAAATTGTTTTCCCATCCACAAGTTGATAACGATGATGATTTTCTACATCGTTTCGCAAGAATTTGCGGAACTTGGATTCCATGTCCTTTGCCACCACCCCAGGAATAGTGAACAAGGAAAGATAGTAATTCGGATTGGCCGCCAGGGTGGCCTTTTAAAAGGGTTAACCTCCTCCCCTTTGACAACAAGGCCGCCTTCCAAGAATCCAACCTAGCCGAGATACGATCCAACACCGGACCCCACACCAACTTGGATTTGAAATTAGCATCCAACAACAGACCTAAGTAAGATGAAGGTAAGGATCCAATTTTACATCCTAAAATCTAGGCCAACTCCCTAATGTTTGGAACCTCTCCAATTTGAAACATCTCACTTTTCACCAAGTTGATTTTTAAGCCCGACATAGCTTCAAAGCAACAAAGAATGCACTTTAGATAACCTAATTGAATCGCGTCCGCATCATAAAAAATCATAGTATCATTTGCGAATTGCGAAGGCAAGATCCTATAGCCCCTCCCTCTCCCAATCAAAACCCCGAAAAATACTCTCCCTCTGCTCCAGTAATCATCTTGCTTAAGACTTCAGAAACCATGATGAAAAGGAGGGGAGAGTGGGGGTCACCCTGGCGCAAACCCCTCGAACTCCGAAAAAATCCCGTTGTGCCCCCGTTTACCATCACATTTTACTGTTCTGATACAATAAAACATCCAACTTCTTCATGTTGCACCAAAACCCATTTTACTCAAAATATAGTCCAGGAAATCTCAATTCACATGATCATAGGCTTTTTCAAGGTCCAACTTACAGATCAAACCATTTTTCCCAGAAAGTCTTTGGTCCTTGATACACTCATTGGCAATCAAAATACTATCTAGAATTTGACGCCCTTCAATAAACACATTCTGAGGCTAGGCAATTAAACCTTCATCACTAATTTAAGCCTAGAGGTCAGCACTTTAAAGATGATCTTATAAACGTTGCTAAGCAGGCTAATTGGGCAAAAATCTTTCAACTCTTTGGCCTCATGACTTTTAGGGATAAAAACCAAAAATGTGTCGTTAAGATGCTCATAAAACTCTTTCGAATAATAAAATTCGTCAAACACATCCATTAAATCCTTCTTAATGATATCCCAACATTTCTGGAAGAATGAGATTGAAAATCCATCAGGCCCGGACTCCTTATCCCCTTTCATGCCAGAAAGAGCAATCTAGACTTCATCTATAGTAAAACGTTTCTTAATCATGCTTCTATCACTAGAAGATATACGATCAAATACCATACCCTCTAAATGAGGTCTAACCTGCTGATCTTCCTTGTAAAGATTTGCATAAAAGTCCTCAATCCCCGTATGAATCTCCCCGTTTGATCCTGGGTCCAACTTCCATTTAGGTGAAGCCCAAAGATCTCTTTAGATTTATTCTTGTGAGAGGCCATCTTATGAAAGAATTTGGTATTATGACCCCCTTCTGTTAATCAACGCAGCCGAGATCTTTGCCTCCAGAAGATCTCCTCCATTAAGGCAGTTTTTGAAAACTTCTTCAAATCCTCCCTCTCTCTCCTCTCCGCAAGGAAAAGCTGCCTATCCTCCTCTAGCCGATCCAACACATGGATCTTGCCCTTGCAAACCTCCAAGGTTGTTTTAAGAGATGATGCTGAATTCCTGTTCTACTCGTTCAAGCGACCCTTCAATGGTTTAAGCTTAACGACAAATCTTCTACTTAGATTCCCCGAACACTCCATCCTATTCCATTCATGATTGACAACATCTAGGAAGTTCGGCTTTGTGAACCACATCTCAAATTGAAAAGGTTTAGGGCCCCCAAAGGGCTTACACCAATCTAGCACAATAGGAGTGTGATCAGAAGTGGCTCGACTCAATACCAACTGCAAGCGGCCCAGGTACAAGTCTTCCCACTCCCCGCAAAAAAGAAAGTGATCTAGTTTACTCAAGTTGACATTCAATTGAAGGCTAGACCAGGTAAACTTAGCTCCTTTTAAGGGGGAATCAATTAGTTGCCATCTATCAATGAAATCACCAAACTTCCCTTACCCAGAATCATACCGCCTACCCCCTAACCTCTCCAAAGAAAATCTAATCAAGTTAAAGTCACCTCCAATACACCAAGGTAAGTCCCAACAAGCTTTAACGTCATCTAGCTCCTGCAAAAACTCATCCACCTCAGCTCTCACATTGGGCCCATAGACACCCACAAACACTTATTCATCAAACTTCCATTCAATCCTACATCTGGCGGACACCAAGTAAGCCCTAAACTCATGGTCAAGGACTTCCAGTTTATCCACATCGCAGATAAGAAGAATGCCCTCGGAAATCCCCCACGACAGAAGAGCCAACCAACCACAAGGCCTGACCCCCCACACCTCCTTAACCAGATTAACATTCATCGACTGAATCTTTGTCTTTTGCAAGTAGATAATGTCCGGATTCACACCCAGGATATTTTGATTAATAACAACTCTTTTCTCTCTACTCCCCATCCCTTGAACATTCCAAGAAATAATCTTAAGATCCATGGACACAATGAGCAAGACCCTTTCCTTTCCTTGATCCCCCATTATGCTGATCATAGTTGACATTACCCTCCAACTTTTACAATTCATTTTTTAGCCTCTTACACAATACCAAATTCGAGGTCTCCCCACTAGTATTCAACTCTTCATAACAATCCTTTTGAGTAACCCAAGAATCTCCTCTTCAAATCCCTCATAAGATAAGCCCAAGTGGCCAAACTCACCCACTTTGTTAAATACCCACTCCGATAACCTCTCCTCATCTCTCTCTAAAACTCCCATGCAAGAGTGAGAATCCATAATCTGAAACTGTATCGGGGTGCCCATCTCAGGTTCCCTAACCCTTAAACAAACAGCCAAGGGGTCAGTCCCAGATCCAAACCACCCCAACATCCCTTCCTCGTTCACAGGTAATTGGTTCTCAAACACCACCATTTGTTTTTCCGCATTCACAGTCAAAGCATAAGGTTCTAAACTATCACCGTCACATTCCTTGATAAAATCCACACCCTTAGTTACAAAACAAGCAATCTTTCATAATACCGAAATAACAGGCAAAGGTTGAAACATGGAAACCGATTGTGTAAGTTCTAGGGAACGTACATGAGGGTGAGGACAATAGATAATTGCTTTTTCCTAGCCATGGATGCATAAAAAAGAAGAGTTACACCCTTCCAACCTTAATAAACTTCGGTTAGATCCATCCCCTTTCGAATTGCCATCCCACGAATGGCCAACTCCTGAGTTGGTTGGCACACCCTGATCAATTTGGACCATACCCACCATAGTCTTGCCAGGACTAGTTGAAAATCTAGAAAACCTAGGCTCATCTAATTCGGAATAGCCAAGATCGCATTGTCACAGGACGTACAGGCAGGAAAAAGATCTAAGTTTGGTTTAGTAGTTGCCAGGCCGCCGGCTCCTTCTAAATATCCCTTCACCGGAGAACCCACCTCCATAGGAGAATCACCAACCCGCTCCTCCACTTCGTTGACCAAAGCCACTCCCCCCACCGGATTCCCACCACTTTGATGGTCCTCACAATTATCCCAATCTTCCGGCAATTCCACATCTTCAAGAGAAAGAACAAAGGAGGCAAAATCCTTGACTTGAGAGGCCCAGATCCCTTGAGAATCCTCCGCGCCTGAATCCACCCTTCAAGTCGTCCCCATTGCACGTGGGATGATAGGAGCCTTGAGAGCATAGGCTGAAGTTGCCTCCTCCACATCACATTGACTAGCTTCGCCCCACACCTGGACCATTGGACTTGCTAGCATAGAATTCTTGGGAATGGACGAGCATTCGCCCTCAAAAAATGATGAAGCCCCCAACACATTGCAGTGCCTCTTATTTCGACTAAGAGGACTCGAGCTCTCTAGGAGATTAGAAGCAAGCCCTGACCCATTAACAGATGACGGAACAATGGGCCTCCAAACTTTCCTACAAGGTCCGATAACCTAGCCCAAACCATGGGTAGTGGCAATTAGGCTGGGCTGGGCTGAGATAACTCCATACAACAAGAATCAAACCGGTTCGTGGGCTTAGCCACCGAGCCCGCCCCAGGGAACTGCTTCAAAGGTTTTCCTGCTATCCCACCGTGGTACACTCGGACCCTGACACTTGGACTACCGGGATAGCTATCGCGTGGCCATCGATAGCCTAGAGATTACACCTTGCATGCAGCCCCCCTGTTCCATTGTACCTCACAACACCGTCACTAAAACTGTTGGCCTTATCTGCCCTTGACATTGTTGCCAAGCGAGAAGGGGGAAGGAGACTTCGACACGCCACCTCCACAATACACGACTCGAACTGATTTGGGCAATCCTTTTCAAAATGTGAAGCAGACGCAGTACCTCCTCTGGAGCCCTGCGCGGGAAAGGAGATCTCTCGAGTCGTATTCAGACTAGCAGGCAAGGGAGCTTGAACGCCGACCGCCGACCGCCTGAGGGGATAACGACTCGCCGGAGTACCCATCCACAAACCCCTGCCACGCCATCGAAGCTTCACCCTCAATGGTGACCATAACAAGATACGCCCTCCCCAGGTCAACCACCAAAATTAGGCATGGAATATTGCAGAGAGACCCCATCTCCACCTCTAAACGAACCCATCGAAGGTCTTCACATTGTAAGGTTTTGCAATCAATCGATTTTAGGCCACCGCAAAGGTTACCTAATTTCGTGAACATGTGCTCAGACTAGAGATTGAAGGGAAGTCCCCAACACCAAATCCACCGACTTTTCGTTAAAGACCTTGGGTGGATTGCAAAAATTTAAGGGCATCATTCAATAAATTGAAATAAATCCTCTTGGTTAACCCCCACCCCCCAATTGCAAAGACGCTTTGCATCATCTTTCGAAGAGCAAAATAAAACTACTCTAAAATCATCCATCGGAATCCAGTGCAGGTTAGACCCTTGCCCAAGAAAGGCCACTACACCAATAGCAATTTCCGACCACTCCGTAATCAAATACTGGCAAAAGTAGACCGCAACCCTCTCCCAAACCTCCTCTTCCATACTAGTTTTTGCAATCTGTCCTGGATGGAGGGTGTTGGATCCCAACTTCATTTGAGAAATATGATTCTTCACACCCCCCGGACCACTCAAGCTCCCCACTGGAGCTCCAGCGAAAAACCTGCAGAGGATATAAGAAACACTTGCCTAACCAGACGCATTCGAACCACTCGGCACCAGAAGGAAGAATCCATACCCGTTTCCATTGATATCAGAAATTCTAATGAACTTCCTCAAAGAGTTCGACACCCCCCTCCCCCCTAGACTAGTAGAACTCTTTTTCTGTGGTTAATCGATCGAATCAAACCCGCCGGATCTGACTCCCTACATGCAGCATCAAAAGCTTCACAGAGCCATTGCACATATGAAAATTGGAACTGGACAAAGGTGGAGAATGCCTTCCTCTATTCCGTAATGTGGACCACTCTACAGTTACCATCATACTCATCCCAGAATAAAAAAGACTTGTGCTCAATAACAATGACTTGCTTCATTAGAGCACCTTAAAATCTACCAGACTCCAGCATGTTCATCGACACCTTAGTTCTATTTATTTATAGAAATTTAAAGAATAGTTCCATTATCTTTGTCATGCCTACCTGTAACTATCAGAAGACTAGAACCATTTGTATGCCATTTGTCAAGACTAAAGATCAAATTGCAGATGTTCTCGACCTTAGTATATCATGGTCCTTTCCCTCCCATCTTTGTGATATGATGACGGGTTGGTGGATTCATGATTTGGAAGGGCTGTCTTCAATTATCTGATTGTACTTTTCAAGGGCCATTTGTTGGGGTCTTTGAAAGAAAAAGAATTCCAGGATTTTTGAGGGCAAGATGCGGAGTCAAGAGGAGGTCTACTTATACATCTATAGATTCCTTTTCGACTGGATTTCCATTAGGGAGGATTTTGTGGAGCAGGAGTGGTATGCCTTGTGGCGTGAGGAGTAGTTTTTTTGTTTTCAGTGGGTTCGTCGTCTTTCTTTTCTTTTTCCTGTGTTTGCTTTATGTATCTGGCTTTTCACTCCCTTGTTGAGGGTCTGTTTTGTTTGTTTGTTTTTCTTGCTTTGGTCTTTTATAAGGTTCTGCTCTTTCTCAAAAAAAAAAAAAAAAAAAAAAAAAAAAAAACTAATCATATTTTTTTAATACCATGAGGG
>JAOXJP010083301.1:0-14917 GCA_025762735.1 Platanus orientalis | reverse complement strand
GGCATGTTTAACATCTTACATATAATCTTTCATATATGCTACCACTTAGGAATTTAAATTAAGAATTGTCATTGAATTACACTTGTAATACTTGAACTATATATTGGTGTGCATTAAATTCCAAGAATTACAATAATATCTAAGTTATTTTAAGTGGGGGTTAATTAAAAGAAGTTTTAGAAATCCTATTCACCCCCCTCTAGGATAAAACCGGACTTTCAGAGTGTGTCGTATAGGAAGCCTGAAGAGTCATCCATACTTCATGAGAAATTGAAAACCCAATGATTTGGGCTTGAACATCCTCCATGAGGGAGGAGATGAGCCATCCAAGCAACAGTTGATCTTGACAGTGCCACACAACGTAGTCGAGATTAAGAGTTTGTTCAGAGGCAAAAGCATGCTCTGTGCTAGATGAAACAATGATAAAGCATGGTGGACAGGGTGTCAAGCCATCGACAAAACCAAGAAAATCGTGACCATGAAGATGCAGAAGTAGTTAGGAGGATCATATGCGATAATTATCAAAACTAAGATTTGTAGTAATGACAGGATAAGAGGACAATGAAGAAGGGAACAATGATTTGTATTGATTGGAGCTATGCTCGGTGTTGGTGGAGGAGATACTCATGATGAAAACGAGTAAGTAGGTAAGTAAAGGATTAAAAAAAAATCAGTTGGATGACTCTAATACCATATGAAATCTTATTGACACTTAAAATTTATTGGTTTGTTTAGTTACAACAAAAATTCAAAGTTCAAAAATAAATACTTGTGGCAGGTGATTGTATGGCTAAGGTAAAACCGCATAATCCACTTTGACTACTTCACTTAGTTGAATGATTTTGAATGAGTTGTTGAGAGATCCTTGGGCTTTGACTACAATAGTGTGTTGACTGAGTTTGAATGAGTTGTTGAAGTTGTTGAGTGATTCTTAGAATGTTGTTAAAGAGAGATCTTAGGCTGTTGCTAAGATGATGACATGGAAACTTGATCTATAATATTATCCAATGTGTAATGACAGTATAAATTCCCAAACACCTGTGGCATCAAAATCTCTTTCAACACTTTAGACCCACTGAACTTATTCTATATTTTTATCATGACACTCTATTCGTGTGTGGTTGATTGGTTGATTCCAAAATGAGAAAATCATGAGGGAGGTGATCATCAGTGACCAATGTGTGACATGCACCATAGACTAACATGTGATGCCTTTTTTAATATGGCGCCTCCTTTTAGGCACCTAAAAATTGAATTGAATACCTTGTCATGCTTTAAACCCTATACACATCATGGTCTACTTGTGGTGTGGTCACACATTGGTCACACCAATGCTACTTACAAAACTGTGCATGACACTTAGAACCGATTAACAAAGGAAGCATCTTGGATCCACTGTTGTAGAACCCTATAGAACTGCTCCACTGCACCCATAGCTTGCCAAGTGCTTCATATTCAAGGGATTGGGACATGTCAGGCAACAAATTCCATTTGAAAGATTATTAAGACAAAAATTAGCATGATTAGTTGAATTTTAACTGTCTGATCTATAGTTTATTATTGGAGTTTTGCTAATAATAAAAAAGTTACAATTAAACAATAAATCATGATCACGTTATCAGGCTCATTTTTGGCATAGGTAATCTATAGGATGTTATCCATTTAATGATTGGTCCTAACAATATGACAATAATAAATAATAATAAAGACTACCACATAATTTCTCAAGTACCAAAGATGTGTTGGAACTACATTCTTTCTTTGAGAGAGTGGAAAGAGTGGTAACACTAGAAACATGTTTAAAAATGCTGGCATTAGACAATTGACCATTTGAACTAAAAGCATAATGGCAAAAAATCTACTCCTTCACAATGGGCACCAGTTTTGTCTAGGTATGACCTCATGAAGAAACATAACACAAAAGGACAGGAAAAATTGGTACTGAAAAACAAAAATTTTAAAAGTCCAAAATAACCCTGTCTCTTTTCCCTCGCCTCTATCTTCAGCAACTTGGGTTGGAATCATGCTATATCGTAAAAAAGGAAGTTGTTGTGCATAAACCCTAGATTTGGAGTTCGCATGCAACAAAATAGAAGAAAAAAATAGCAAAAACCCAATGACTCAAAGCACACAAATGATTTATGTGGTTCAGCTTGATGCCTACATCCACGGGAAAATACGGCGAGAGAAATTCACTATGAACGAAGAACAAGATATTAGAATGAAGTGCATTGGCATAGTTCCCATGAAATCCCATATAACCCATGGAAAATCCCCTTCTCCATGTTGGTCGGGCTGGATCCCAAAATGGGTCAAAATACGGGTCAAACATTAAACAAGTCATTATGTTTTTCTATGGATTTTACACTCGGGTTAAATTCAATATACCTTCCCAAAAGAAAACACACGCTCCTTATTTTGGCTAGTCATCACATCTCTCTCTCTCTCTCTAAACACACACAATCACTCGCCATCCCAAAGTTATCATTTATTCTCAACCTTCTCTAAAAGCATTTCCAAAAAATTTGGGAAGTTCTTGTTCATATACTTTGCATTAGTGAACCGCAGGCATCAGGTGAATGTAGGCAATCCAACAGGGAAACTTGGGCTTTAGTTCTACCTGTAGGAGACTTAGGTACAGTTTCACTAGGCATCAAACTTTCATCCATGATCTTATATTTTTTTTATCTAAGAGCTCTACTATAACCAAATTAAATATGGGGTTTCTTCAGTGTGGATTTCTCCATTACTTAAAATAATGGGTTTTACTTATCTAGGTTGATTTATAAGGATTTAAAGAAACCCATTTACAAAGAGATAGTGTTTTGAGTTTCTGTAAATAGGTCATGATAAGTTTTGTTGAGATTTGTATAGTATAGATAAACATGATGAGTTTTTCTTAGATTTATGTAGTATAGATGAACGGTTTATCATAAGCCAACTTTGAAATCTAAAATCCAATTTTTGTCAAGTTACTGTACCAAATTTTCAATGCTTTATCATAGATGTTTTTCCCTCCATTTATTGGGCTATGTTTTATGTGTATTTAGAAATAAAATGATTACTTTGTTTATTTTGGTTTCCAAGATGGTAATTTGCACAAACATATTGAGTTTAGGCCAGGCCTTGGAGTTAATGGTTACTAGTTTTGTAAGATGTGATAAATGGTCCAAAGGAGATGACTCATCATCCCTTTCTTCTGTCATCAAACCTAAAACAAAAATGGGCTCGCTGGTTGGAGAGAGACAAAGAGTAAAAGAAAGGTTGCTTGTGGTTGAAGAAGAAAATGAGAATTTGGAGTGTTGGGATTTGGGGGACAAAGATGACTATGAGGGAAGGAAGAAGAGGGTATTTTAGGGTTTAAAAAAATCTGACACTGGACTATCCCATGTCACATCAGATATTGAATCCAACTATCCCAAGAAATTACTATTGATGTGGCAAACCAAGTCATCAACAATGGCAAGGTTCTAGAATAATCTCAATCAATAAATTTGGGGTACTTTTTAGGCCACACCTGTACCAACTCAATATGAATTAGACTTTGATCCATATTTCATTGAAAAGCTTTATGGGTTTAGTTTCTAATGTCTTAAACAGTGTGTGAATTGGATTTTTTTTATAGGAAGTAATGGTTGTTTTACTAGAAGGTGTATGTGTTGACTGTGACCAACCAAAGACTGTGAGTTTTAAGGTTTCTTATGACTTTTCTTATTCCAAAGTTGTCTTTATGAGTCTAGTAAGTTGTATTTTGAGTTTATGGTTAAGTTTCTTAGTTATTTGAGTCTTGAAACTCTATTTTGTTATCTAGAAAATGTAAGAAGTTATTGAGAATCTTCACTCTTGTTTGAAGGGTTGTTCAAAGCCTAAGCCTATATAAACCCATGGCTGTGTATGGATTTTATATACTATGAGTTGATATTTGATTACAATCAGCCTTTGGATTTTGAAGAAAGGTTTCTTCTACAACTCTTATCCATTTGGTTTGCTTTGTATCTCTTGGTGGTTTCCTTAGAATGGTGACATATACATCTCTTTGGTGGTTCCTTGAGTGGTGAGCTTATCTATCTTTGCTCTATATCTCTTAGATAGATTCCTTAGAGTGGTGAGCTTATCTATCTGTGTGTGTGTGTGTGCATATTCTTAGTGAATCATCTTCAATAATCTTTGAACAGTACCCTTCATGAAAGGCTCTACTTAGTTCTCTTTCATTCTTGTTCTATCCAGTATCAGATTGGTATCAAAGTTGCAACAACTTCTTATAGCAGCACGGGCCCTCAACTTCTTATATTGTGTATGCTTGTGATTAATAGCCTAAGAATTGACT
Source organism: Platanus orientalis (assembly GCA_025762735.1). Classification (NCBI taxonomy): domain Eukaryota; kingdom Viridiplantae; phylum Streptophyta; class Magnoliopsida; order Proteales; family Platanaceae; genus Platanus; species Platanus orientalis. The sequence continues at coordinate 10,590 of JAOXJP010083301.1, read as the reverse complement.
TGAGTATAATCATTTGTTCTGGTTTCTATCACTTCCATCAAGAACCTGGTATCAATTTGGTATCAACGCTTTAGTGATCATGGTTGGTCGTCATCATCATGGGCTAAATGTTGAAGTACCTCTCGCTTACAAAAGAGACCTTCATTATGTTGAAGTGGCTAAATTAAGGAGACAAGTGCAGCAACTCCAACAATATCTTCAGCGCTATGAGTTAAGGAGACAAGTGCAGCAACTCCAGGAACATCTTGAGCATTATAAACCTTTTGAGCAAAATGATTCCCATTATAATTCAAAGTATGATTCTTCTAATGATGAAGTAAATGATGTTAATTCCTTCCATCACACTTGGAGCCAAACATCGAGTGAAGATGATTTTCATCACCATCATGTTCAGAGAGACTATGAGTTCCAACGAGATCTTCTAAATGCAAAAGTTAATACTCTAAATGTTGAAGAAATCACGATAGAAGCAAGTAATCTTTGGGATCTATACTATGGAGCACCAATCTATGATAACTATTTTGATGAAGCCATCACAACAAGCTTCTCTTTAGATCATAAATCCATTAAAACTCAGCAAAGGTATGATTTCATCAACAATGCTAGTAACAGTGGGACTGCATTGAGGATGCACCAAGTGACATTTCTTCAAGCTTAAAAGAATTTGGTGTGTTTGTGTGCCATGACATGGAGGATGGAGCTGAGCATTCTTTTGAAGGACTAGAGTACACTTGGTCTAGCCGAAGCCCAACAATTGATCTTGGTTGGATAACTCCAATTCCCATGTGGACTCTCCAATGAGATACACTTATGAATGGTGTTGATGTATGTCAATCCCATGAGCATGTGTTAGGAAGGGCTAGTGCTAGGAGTCTTGTAAATGTCCTATGTGAGCTCACAAGTTCAAATCATGAAGCCAAAAAGGACCCAAGACCAAGAAAGAGCACCGAAAAGAGGCACTCCAAGGAAGGTCTACATCATGCTTATCATGTCATATTGTGTGCCTAAAATCAACCCTAGACATGGTTTAGGGTCCCTAACATTACCCCATATAAATGCTCAAAATACTGCCAAACAACTACTGGAGGAAAACTGCTTTAAGTGTAAAAGTACAAAAAAAAATGGCAGTGAAACTGATTATGTTTTTAGCAATCAGTCTGGCAAAATTGATTGTAAACAACACAATGAATTTCGAGACAAGATTTAAGCAACTTTTTATTAGCCGAGACTCAAATCGATAAGCCCAAACTGATTTAGACATGAGTTTTAGGAATTTGTCTAAACCCCAAACTGATTTCAAAAAGCCAAATTGATTTAAAGGGTAATTTTGAAAAAAAAATATTCAAGAAAATTTAGGGGATATTTTTAAAATTTGAACCCCATTTTGGTTCATCAAAAGGCCCAAATTCACTACCTAATTGCTATATGTTCATCCTAAGGCCAAGGATGCTCCTCCCCACTATAAAAGGATATTTTCCCATTACGATAAGTAATCTCCTCCAATACTCCAAGTTTTTTGAGAGAGCTAAGAGGCATACTATTTTGAGAGCCTTCTCTACTGTGCAAACTTCTAGTGCCTACTATTTACTGAACTTTAGTAGCTAGCATCCTACACTTCTCTCTACTATTTCTTCTCTCCCATTAAGCTACATTCCAACTATTAAGGAAAGGTTGTGGTGAGCATTCTTCCCTAGTGGAACTCACCTTTGACTGAGCTCAATGAGCACTAGAGCCAAGTACTTAGAGCTTGTGGGTAGCTAAGGCACATCAACTCAAAAAGGAGCATCCCATATATTAAGCAACTAGCAACATCAACCATAAGGTGGTAATATTTGCTTGACTACATTCATATTTATTTTTACTATTGTTTAGCTTCAACTAGAGATACCGAAAACTTGAGAACCTCTACTAGAGACATTGGAGGTAGTGCACACTCACTGGAGACACTGAGTGTTGTAGTTTGGCTTGCTTGTGAGCAAGTAGTAGAGTTTGTATATTGATCTAGGTTGTATTAGCATCTGAATGAAATATACCTATGCTTGGTGGTGAGATTTAGAAGAGTGGATGTAGGCCCGAGTGCCGAACCACTATAAATATTGTGTTGTGGTTTATGATTGTTTGTCTCTTCATTGCTTTATTTTATACTACTCTTGTCTACCATATATTGGATATCATCCTTGAGTAGTTACACTTGAGCACACACTTACTTAAGTGAACAAATTGTAAAAGGAATTAATCACCACAACAAGGTAAATTTAAAAAGAGGCAAATTAATTTAAAGAAATCCTATTCACCCCCCCTCTAGGATTATTTGTGTGACATTTCAATTGGTATTAGAGCCTAGGTTACTCACATAGGGCTTAACATCTTGAGTAAGATCCTAGTAAAATCCTAGATGACTAGAGAAGATAGTGGCATGTCCATTAGCACTCCTCAATTTTTTAATGGAACTGATTATGGATATTGGAAGTCTCGCATGGATATTTTCCTAAATGCATATGACCCTAGAGTTTGGAATATAATTGTTGATGGCTATACTAAGCATGAAAAGCCTAGGAGGGAGTGGATTCCTAATGAATTAGATGCTCACAAGTTCAACTTTAGGACATTGAATGCCATAACCAATGGTCTAGCCCCGAATGAGTTTAAGATGATAGCTCCTCTAGAAATGATAAAAGAAGTGTGGAAACTTCTCTAAGTTACCCATAAGGGTACAAGTACTGTAAAAATGTCTAAACTTCAAATGTACATGACATAACTTGAAGCCTTAAGGATGAAGGATGATAAGGTCTCCCAATTCAATGTCAAGCTATCAAACTTGGTAAATATCATAAGCCTAGGTGAGGACATCCCTGAGTCAAAGGTGGTTAGGAGAGTACTTAGGTCTCTACCCAAAAGGTTTAGACCTAAAGTCACTGCCATAGAGGAGAGTAAAGACCTAGAGGTCATGAAATTAGAGGAGTTAATTGGCTCACTTCAAACCTTTGAAGTAGCCATTAAAGAACCTACCAAGAAGAAGGGCATTGCCCTTAAGGTAGAAGAGCCCTCTGAATTGAATGAAGATTCGGATGATGACTTGGCCCTTGTTTCCAAGAGGTTCAAGAAGTTCTTTAGGAGAAATACCAAGGATTACTCCAAGAACAAGCAATTGAAGAAGTCTTATCCTGGGTATAAAAAGAAGAAGGACTTCTTAAAGAACCTCCCATTTGCTATGAATGCAAAGGCAGGAGACATATTACCGAAGACTATGGCAACAAAAAGAACAAGTACAAGTCAAAGGGCAAGGCCATGGTAGTTACATGGGATAATGAGTCCGAGACTTTGGAACATGAATCCTAAAGTAGTGAGGAGGCTTCCTCATAAGAGATCAAGACTTTTATGGCCTTTGGAACTTCTGCGAGCTCACTATTGGAGACTAGAGACTCAAGTGAAGATAAGGGAGAGTATGAAGAAGAGGAGGAGACTTATGACGCATAAAAGGCATTTGATGACCTCATTGTGCAAAGTGTTGAGTTGGGAAAGAAAAATAAACAACTCAAGAGGGAAATTGTAGAATTGACTGAGAAGTCAAAATCCCTTGAATACACTATCTCCACTCTTAGACAAGAGTCCTCCTCATAAAGTGAAAAGGAGAGAGATCTTTTCAAAGAAAACTACTTATTTTTATGTGAGAAAGAGGAAATGAACTTTAAAATAGTGAACCTAGAAAAGAAGATCAATGATTCTAGGATATTTCTAGGCTTGAAAAAAATGAATAGAAAGCGAGAGAAGGAAAGTCTCCTTGAGGATAACAAGAAATTGTCCAATAAGGTTCTTAAGCTAGAGGAGAAGCTGAAAACCTTGAAAGAAGTAAATGATGAGTCTAATGATGAAGGCTCACTCATCATTGAGTTAGAGAACCAACTCAAGACACTAAATGAGAGAAACAAGGCTCTCAACTTGACTTGTACTCAACTCACAAGGAAGTCCCTTGATTACCTCAAGCAAATCAAGGAACTTGAAAAAGACAAGAGGAAGAACATCTCAATGCTTGCTCAAGGTAATGACAAGTTTGAGATGATGCTCAAAATGGGTAAAGAGCATGGTGATAGAACCGGACTTTATTATTCTGAGGATATAGCCTCCACCTCAACTCAAAGAACTAAGAGTGGCTTTGTAAAAGCCAAGGGATTTACTCAACCACCTCCACAACCCTCACGCAAGGGAAAAGAAAAAAGTGGAACCCCATAAACCTTCTAAAAGGTCTAACATGGTTGAGAAAAATACATCTACCTCACTCAAAGGTAAAGCATCAATGAGGCAAGGTAGAGAGTGGGAGAGGTCTATGCAACTTCAGTCAAGATCCTATGCTCAAGTGGTTAGGATTAAACCACAAGCCTAACAAGCATCTTCTTCTAAAGGATCTCAAGGGTTGAGCAAACCATATTCCTATGTAAAGGAGGCATAAAATAAATTTCAAACAAAAAGGACTTCCACTTATGAAGGAGCTCAAGTGAAAGCCTCCACTTCTAGGAAGACTAGAGTACAACCTAGTCAAAACGGAAATCTTAGAAGAGGATCTCAGTCCTTCTACAATGAATCATCAAGAAGGAAAACAATGCAATCCCAAACACTAAGAAGACCCACATTTTCTTGCTAGTATTGTGGCTTGGAAAAGCACATAAAGAGGGATTATAGAAAAAAGGACAATGACATCAAGTCCCAAATAATGCAAAGAAAGCACCAAATGGGAAGAATGTCAAGAGGACAAAATATTTTCAAAATGTTGAAAATATGAACCTTCAAAGGAAGAAGGACCTAGCCTAACAAAATGCCAAAAGGCAAGCCTCTAGACCTCCCAAGGTTAAAAGAGTTTGGGTTAGAAAAGATGATCCAAAGTGTTTGGTCATCCACACCGCACTAAGAGCCGGAAGCTCATCAATGTGATATCTTGATAGTGGGTGCTCTAGGCATGTGTCCAGTAAGCGAGAGCTTTTCACCAAGTTAGAGGAAGCACAAGGAGGATATGTCACATTTGGTGATGGAAACACCGCCAAAATCCTTGGGGTAAGAACAATTGAAGCCCCCGGCATTCCTCATCTCAGCGAAGCACTTTATGTTCAAGGCCTTAAGCATAATTTGATTAGTATTTGTCAAATATGTGATAAAGGTTACAAAGTGTAATTTGGCAAGGAAGGATGTGTGATCAAGGATCATGGTGAATACAACATCCTAACAGAAGGTATAAGAACAAGTGACAATTGCTATGTAATTGACCCTCATTCACAACAAGAGGACACTTATCTTTTGACCCAAAAGGATGAGACCAATCTTTGGCATTAAAGATTAGGACATCTCAACTTTAGGGATCTAGAAAGAAAGGGATTGTCAAAGACCTTCCCAAGCTAAGTAAGGTTGACAACCCTATATACAAGAGTTGTCAAATGGGGAAGCAAACTAAAGTTTTACACAAAAAAGTTACATCCATTGGGACTACTAGACTCCTTGAACTTCTTCACATGGACTTGGTCGGTCTAACTAGAACTGAGAGTCTAGGTGGGAAGAAGTATTTTATGGTCACTGTTGATGATTTTTCAAGATTTACTTGGGTTGCATTCCTAAGAGAGAAATCTGAAGCCTTCAAGGAATTTGTCAATATTTGTAAATAGATTCAAGTTAAGAAAAATTTAACTATCAAAAGAATTCGAAGTGACCATGGAAGAGAATTTGAGAACCAAAAATTCTCCAGTTGATGTGAAAAGTTTAGTGTGAAACACGAGTTTTCAGCTCCCAAAACTCCTCAACAAAATAGGGTGGCTAAAATAAAAAATAGAACTCTTCTGAATATGGCTACGACAAAGCTTTCGAGCAAAAATATAGCCAAGTGGTTTTGGGTTAAGGCAATTAGCATGGCATGTTGTCTCTAACTGAGTATTTCTAAGACTTGGAACATCCAAAACCCTTATGAATTGTGGAGTGGCAAAAGATAAATAGCCAAATACTTTAAAGTATTTGGGAGTACTTGTTATATTCTACGTGATAGAGAACATCTAGGCAAGTTTGATAAGAAGAGCGATGAGGCCATGCTCTTAGGATATTTCACAGCCATTAAAGCCTACCGTGTCTACAACATTAGGATTCACTCAGTGAAGGAGTCAATCAATGTGACGGTAGATGATTTTTAGGCAACATATGAGCAAGGAAAACTGCCAATAGTATTGTATAATCATGAGAGTGAGAGCTCGTCTCAAGTAGAGATTGAAAAATCTCAAGGAGATCAGGAGGAGCCCTCTTCTCAATCAAGCTTAGAGAAAGAAGTTGAGGAAATTCAACTTCAACCCAAGGATTAAAGGCTCACCAAAGGACTATCACGAGATGACATTATTGGTGATCCTAACATTGGAGTGAAGACAAGGAGACAAATAGAAAACATCCTTAGTCACTTTTGTTTCACCTCCAAGATAGAGCCTAAGAGAGTTAAAAAGGCTCTAAATGATCCAGATTGGATCCTAGTCATGCAAGATGAACTAAATCAATTCCAAAGAAATGATGTATGGTTTCTCATGAAAAAGGCTTAGTGACAAGAATGTCATTGGTACTAAGTGGATCTTCAAGAACAAGCATGATGAGCATGGTATAGTGATAATGAACAAGGCAAGGCTAGTTACAAAGGGGCATGCCCAAATTGAAGGCATATATTTTAAGGAGACTTTTGCCCTTGTTGTAAGGTTGGAATCCATTAGGATGCTCTTGTCCATAATCTGTTATTTGAAATTCAAGCTATATCAAATGGACGTCAAGCATGTATTTCTGAATGGAATTCTCTAAGAGGAAGTATACGTTGAGCAACCTGAGGGGTTTGTGAATCTTCAATTGCCTAACTAAGTATACCTGCTCAAGAAAGCTTTGTGTGGTCTCAAACAAGCTCTAAGAGCTTGGTGTGAAAGACTCACAAAGTTTCTTCTTGATCACCATTTTGATAGAGGAAGTGTTGATAAAACACTATTCATCAAGAAACAAAATTGTCATATACTCATTGCTCAAATTTATGTGGATGATATCATTTTTGGGTCTACCAGTGAGGAGATGTCCCATGGTTTTGCCCAAACAATGAAATCAAAATTTGATATGAGTATAGAAGGAGAGCTGAAGTTCTTCCTAGGTCTACAGATAAGGCAAACTAAAGATGACATCATTTTTAGCCAAACCAAGTTTGCAAGGGACTTAGTTTTTAAATTTGGATTACGAGAATCTAAACCTGCTAGTATGCTCATTAACACAAGTGACAAGATCACTAAAGACCTCGAAGGAGCTGAGGTTAATTCCACCTACTACAGAAGCATCATTGGAAGTTTGCTCTACTTGACTACAAGTAGACTAGACATTGCATTCAGTGTAGGTGCATGTGCTAGTTATCAAGCTGCCCCCAAATAACCACATCTTAAGGCAGCTAAGAGGATTCTCCAGTATGTCCACGGAACTACGAACTTCGGGCTATGGTATCCATTTGATACTACATCTAAGATAGCTAGGTACTCAGATGCTGATTGGGCTGGCGATGTGGAGGATTGCAAGAGTATGAGTGGAGGTTGCTTTTACGTAGATAGCAGTCTTGTCTCCTAACACAGAAGGAAACAAAACTCCATCTCCTTATCAACTGTCAAAGTTGAATACATTGTAGTTGCGAGTGGATGCACTCAACTCTTGAGGATAAAAAAAATGTTTCATGATTACGAGTTGAAGCAAGGCACTATGAGCTTATTCATAGACAACAAAAGTGTCATTGACATTTTCAAGAATCCTGTCCAACATTCAAGGACAAAATACATTGATATAAGACACCATTTTATTCAACAATTAGTAAAAGAAAAGGTTGTATCCTTGGATTTTGTCAAGACCAAAGATCAACTAGCAGATATTCTAACCAAACCTCTTGATTCTAAGCGGTTTGAGTATCTTCAAAGTGTTATCGGATTATGCACTTTATAGGAGAATCTTACGAGATTCTCCCGAAGACATGGTGCATTAGAAAAAGAGATTCATAGAGGTTTGCATGCATTGGAATTGTTTATGGTACTCAGTGGTGGAGTTGCACCTTAAAAACTGAATAAAAAACTCAAAAAACCACACTCCAAATCGATTGCAAAAAGCACAATTGGTTTTGAGGACATTTTTGTCCAATAAAGTGCATGCGAATTTAAAAATGAGTGGGTGGTTCATTTTTCTCCATTTTTTGTTCTAATTGTTTGTTTCCTCTTCTCATAGCTCCCCTTTAAGGTTTTTGTGGTTTCTTCCTTCTGATCTACATTTTCTCACTTCCAGATCATGTCTCAATGCATGAAAATGCCCACTTCTAGGAAAGGATTTTCTTTTGACCCTCCACATAAACCAAGTAAGAGACCTGTGACACAATCATTGCCAAGGAAGAGGTCAAAGGAGCCAGTGGCCTTGTATTCTCCATGTAGGGATGCTACAAGTCTAGAGCGCTACAATAGGATCTTTTCATGTCGTTCCATTATCACAAAACGATTAGTCAATGCCAAGACACTTTGTACGGCTCTTTTGATTGAGAGGCTCGAGGGACGTCACTAGATGCCATTCATTTTGGTGCTTGGGCCCATCCAGGAGGAGGCAGTTCACATGTTCTACGCGAACATGTTTGAGATAAACGACAAAGATCTCTGATTTTAGACCATGGTCTACAATACCCCGGTTCAAGTCAGCCCATTATTTTGTCAGAGATCTTTAGAGTTCCATGTCCTTCTACACCTATCGCCTATCCCATTCACCGCCTCTGTATGGAGCAAAAAGGCGGCATGGTGTAGAACTTGTCTGGGAAGTTTGTAGACTGGTCAGATCGACTTCCCCACAAGCAGTGTAGGCCCATAGTCCAGGTGCTCCACAAGATTTTCACTTACAACATACTTCTGACCATAAATTGGAGTGTGTTGATTGATGATATGGTGTACCTCATCGATGGGATCCTAAACAATGCCCAGATCGATGTCCCGATAATCCTGTGCTATACCATGATCCGAGCTCATGAAGCTACCCACTCCATAGGCAGCCTTCCTTACCCCACCATCATCACTCACCTCCTATAAGCAGTCTTCCTTACCTCACAGCTGGCCCCTCGTGTGGGCACCAGGCCACTGTTCGCACCTCTACCTTGTGCCTTTTGCATACTCTGGTTCAAAAGGTGACTAAAGTCTTAAAGAATCAGAAGACTTTGGCTTCCAACCAGAAGCAGTTGGCGGCTTGCTACAACGCTAACATCTTGAGCACCCCATCCTATTGGGCTCAGTAAGTGGTTCAAATACTGAGCCAGTGGGTGAGACCGGGTTTGAGGTCCAGTCTCCACAGCTCTAAGCTGATCCTCATTCCAAGGAGGAGGATCTCATTTCCCCCAGTGCAAGGGTTGCTCGAATGGAGGGAGCCCAGATTACTACTACTGAGGCTACTGTTGTTGATGATGTAATGGATGACGATGATGTTGATGATGATGGTGATGAGGGGGATGATGAAGATGAGGATTACAACGATGACGATGTTGAGGAGGAGGGAGCATACCAATTCAAGAGGGTTGATCGAGTTGTTGCTGCTGATAGTAGTGACTCAGAGTGATTGATATTTTTGTATTGTTGCCTATGCTCACTAGGGGCTCTCATTGTTAGATCTTTTTCTGAGTTTTTATGTCATGTATATTGGGGCCAAGTCCCCTTTGGACCTTTGCATGTAGACCATTGGGCTTGTTACATATTGTTTTATCTAATTATGTTCCATTGTTCCTTTCTTATCTCATGCTTAAATTATCATTGTATATCTCTATTTCCCTTAATTTGTTTACTTGTACTTGTCAATTCTTATCAAAAAGGAGGAAAGATATCTCAAATCCACATTCGAACTTGTGGAAGATGATGAGAGAGTCAGGGGGAGTCATGTCATGTGTGAGTGAGGGGGAGTCACAAGTCACATGACTCGCATAGGACACCCATGAGAGGTCCAAGTGTGTGAGGTTTAGTGTCATGTGTATTCCTTTATATCTAGTGAGAGAGTACTAATATAGGGGGAGTGAAAATTTTAAAAATGATCAACCTAAAATGCAAAACAACTCATTCTATGCATGTTTCACATATTCTCTCATGCTTTACTTTATGCACATATATTGTTTATCTATTGGTCATTTAGCATGAGAAAGGTGGTTGTTTTGTGGTTGTGATTGCAGGGCTGTTGACTCAAAGCACAAGTATTTTTAAGAAGCATGAGTTGCACTCCTAATCAGGTGTATTGATGAGTCTAAGTATTTGGGTTGTGGGGATTCAATGTAATTTATATACAAATGTGTATTTGAGTTTTTCCATGGAATTAACAATGGGGAGATTTTTTATGTATGTCATTCCCATGAGCATGTGTTGGGCAAGGGTAGTGCTAGGAGTCTTGTAAGTGTCCTCTGTGAGCTCACAAGTTCGAATCATGAAGCCAAGAAGGACCCAAGACCAAAAAAGAGCACTAAGAAGAGGCACTCCAAGGAAGGTATACATCATACATATCATGTCATATTGTGTGCCTAAAATCAACCCTAGACATGGTTTAAGGACGCTAACATTGCCC
>JAOXJP010083290.1:0-14918 GCA_025762735.1 Platanus orientalis | reverse complement strand
AGGCCCACATGATTCTTTGAGTCTCTTTTGCCCTGCTCGACCTCAACGCAAAAATGGAGCTATCGTCCGCATCTCCGGTACCCAGCTCAGACATGTTCGCAAAGCTGGACACAGTTCATTTTTACAAGTACAATGTGAACCAGAATCGACACGTGCCGAAGAGGCAGCAACCGACTTCAACTCTACTTCACACTAAGTATGGTTAGAAGACATAACTCAACAAAAAAAAGAATTTTGACTATTATGCAAGCAAATGTTGGGCGCGGTCGTGCTTCACATAATTTAGCCCTCCAACTAGCACATGAAAACAATGCTGAAATTTTATTAATCCAAGAACCATGGATATACTCAGACCTTACAATCAAACAATCCGTAACTCACCCTAGCTATGACACATTCTCACCTCTTTCGACATGGCATACCCGCCCCAGAGTCCTAACATACGTTAAAAAGGCACAAAATTTCCGACCTTTCCAGAATTCAACTGAAATATCACCAGACTTATTGAAGATCACAATCATTGGCAGCAACCACCAAAAATTACCAATTTGGAACGTTTATAATGCTCCACCAAACTGTATTAACCCCGGCGCCGGCCTACATGCGATGTTCAGCTCGTCCGAAAACCCCTTTTTCGTTGGAGGAGATTTCAATTTGAAACATCCGTCCTGGGACTCTTCATCAACCTATTCATCCCCTGAAGCAAAAGATTTGATCGATTGGACATGCAGAAGAAATTTAGGTTTGTTAAATCCAACAGACACACCCACACATAACCAAGGTGGCACGCTTGACCTTGCCTTCTGCTCACAAGTGGGAGCCATATGCACCATTCGCTCTGACCTTCACACGATATCAGATCATGAGACTTTATTGTCTTTGGTCTCTTACAGCAGAAACGGCACCCAAAGGACTGAAGGACGTTTCCGATACAACTCTCGAGATGAAAAGCTCTTTATATCACTGCTGGGCGACTCTCAAAGAGTTCCTCTAATCTTATCCCCATGTGATGCAGAAAAGGAGGCTACAGAAATTACACGAATATTACAAACGAGTTTAGCGGGGTCATGCACTCGAAGTAAAGGAAGTACTCTAGGAACAGCGTGGTGGAATGATAAATGTAAAGTAGCGGCTCGCAAGTACTATACTGCTCGGCGCTATGGCATCTCAGATATCGAAAAAATGCAACTTCGGGCAGCTGTGCGCAGTGCTAAGAAAGAGTTCTGGCAAAATAGAGTGGAAAAAGCAAACTCCCTTACAGACGTCTATAAGATAGTCAAACGACACAACTGCGGGCCTAAGTATCAGTCGCCCCCCCTTCGAGAAGCCAATGGCACAGCAGATGCTCTGTCTCCTGAATCAAAGATAGATCTTTTCAGAAGAACGCTTCTCTCTCGGCATCTTGGATTAGAAGATATACATGAATCCGTTCCAACTGTTGTCAGTCGGGTAATAGAATGGGAGCCGATATCCGAACAAGAGGCCTTTAACGCTACTTGTCAAGTCCCATCAACCACTCCTGGTGTTGACGAACTTCCGGCTCAGGTTCTTCGTTCAGCATGGCCTGTTCTTGGAAAACGAATAGCCAATCTCTTTGACCACTGTACCAAGCTTGGTGTGCACCCCAAAACTTTCAAACAAGCAAATGTCATCATTCTTCCCAAGGCTGGAAAGCGTGATCGTAGCCTTCCGACCTCATATCGCCCTATCGCTCTTCTATCGTGTCTAGGTAAGGGCCTTGAACGTCTCCTTGCTCGACGCATTTCTTACTGCGCACTCAAATATGATATCCTTGCTCACAATCAATGTGGTGCTGTTAGTCGTCGCTCCGCAGTGGACTTGACAACAGCCCTGGTCTGTGATGTAAAAAGCGCTCTAGCTTCCGGGAAAATAGCAGGCATTGTTACTGTTGATGTGAAAGGCGCCTTTGATGGCGTTCTCTGCAATCGTCTTTTATTCCGTTTACGAACTCAAGGTTGGCCAGAAAATATAATTAGATGGGTTAATTCCTTTTTTTAAAGACCGATCCGCCCAAATTCAATTTGACCAAATTAAGTCGGATCTCTTCCCTGTTTTATGCGGTCTGCCTCAAGGCTCGCCAGTTTCGCCAATCCTATTCCTACTTTATGTTGAACCATTTCTACGCCTCTCTCGAGGTCGTTTTGGATACGCTGATGATGGTTGTTTGCTTGCCACTGCTCAAACAATCGACGAATGCGGTCAGAAACTTAATAAATTACTCGATCAGACTATTCAATGGGGATGCGAGAATGGTATTACGTTTGACACTAAAAAGACAGAACTCCAATTTTTTCATAATAAGAGAAAATACAAAGAACCATCACTATACATGGGAAGCGACATTGTGAGACCCAATGAATACACACGCTGGCTAGGTACCTTTTTTGACAGGAAGCTGAACTTTAAAGAGCATATACGCAAAGCCTGTCAGCGCTCTAGAGTAGTCACAGATTATATAAAACGATTATGCAATACAGTGCGAGGAATTAACCCCTTCCTACTGCGTACAGCTATACAGGGCACCGCTCTTGCTAAACTCTTCTACGGCTCGGAGACCTGGTTTGGGCCACAGACGTCAAAATGGGCTATAAATCAAATACAGAGTTTCATAAATCAAGCTGCTCGTGCAGTTCTTCCTGTTTACAAGACTACACCTATTGCTGCACTTCTTCGTGAGATTGGCTGGGGTCCTGCCATAGCCTGGCTGAATCGCTTTCGAGACCGCTTAGCCGCCCGTACAGCAGCTGCAGACCCCAAACACCCATTGAGGCGCCGTTGGAATTCTCCCCATTTTCAGTGGATTAGACAACGCCAAGATCTCGAAAAATCTCTTAACACCCACCGTCCTCCCTGGGAACACGTCGTTAGATCGACTGCAAAACTTGAAATTGGGGCGACTGGACGCGTGAATGGAGTTATTGAATATCAAAACTGGTGCGCGGCACGAGAGTACAAGCTGCTGGACCTATCTATTTATTCCGACGGATCAGTGAATAGGGACGGGTTCGCTGGGGCTGCCTACTGTATTTTTCGAGGACCTTCTACTGAAATTGCACACGGGCTTATACCACTCGGAAAGACAGTTGAAGTTTATGACGCAGAAATCCATGGGGCCCTAGAAGGAATGAGGGTTGCCTTGGGCCACCCAATGGCTAAATATGCTACTGACGTGACACTGTACCTTGATAATGAAGAAGCTGCTCTCCGTCTACACACTGGCATCGCGACAACAAGTAGCTCACGGCAGATTATTGAATTCCAGAAACTTCGAAGACAATGGGAGAATAGGTCAAGATCGAGAGTTGCTGCAGCCGGCAAAGTTATCGTACGATGGATTCCAAGCCACATGAATATAAAAGGAAATGAACGGGCAGATAATCTAGCTAAAATAGCTTGCACCATGCCTACACAACGAACTAAAGCATCCGTAGCAAGAGCGCGCCACTTGACTAAAGAGCGTTATGAATCAGAGATTTCTGTCTACTGGAATGCCAATGCTCCAGAAAGGTACAGAAAGCTGGACATCAGAATGTTAGGGAATCCTCCGCAAGAGCTTCGACTCATGACCCGTAAGAATTTAGGTACTCTTCTCGCTGCTAGGTCTGGACATGGCAACTTTGCAGCATACCATCGACGCTTTAACCATGTGGATACCAACACAATGTGCTCCTGCGGACAAGATCGATCAGTTGAACACCCTTTCTTCTGCAGAAAACTCCGACATAAAAGAGCACCTCGACCCACACCCTCAACTGGGCTAGAAGGAGATATAAAGTGGATTCTGGGCACAACTGAAGGGGCCAGAGCTTTTGACAAATGGTGTACTAAGGTAAACCCATATGAAGTATAATGGACGAATAGTGAAATTTTTCTTCTGTCCTTCTGTTTTCTTTCTCAAAATTAAAAAAAAAAAAAAAAAAATCGACATCTAAAAATTATGTAAATAAATACTATTTTTTTTTTTTTTTTTGATCAGTCCACGCTGGTCATTAGATTCGTTGGTCTCCTAGCGACTCGTACCATTTCGAGAAGCTTGAGTAGATAGGTTTGTCGTTTCTAAACGAGAGTAGCTGCCTGGTAGCCTTACGCTGCGCAGGCACGCCAAACGCCCCTCGGGAGGCACGAGGCCGGGCTAAGCCCGTGAGCCTGCTTGGCGTTAAATGTTAAATAAATAAATAAATAAATAAATATCTAACCCCTACACACACAGCCTTCATATATAGCAATTCCACATATTCAAATTATATTAACAACCAATTTGCACTTATTTATCTTCCACTTACCATCAAACGTTCCTGGCTGCTCTCTTTGAGCAATGGCGGCTGCTGACAGCGATGTCGACATGTCGCCTCCGACGACGCCCACACGTGCGTCGTCTCACGTCCCCCCCTCAATGTCCACCCCTTCGCAAAGATCAAGAACACTTCGATTCGCCAACATAGTGGCTGCTCAAGACGCAAGATACCCGAGAAAAGAAACCCCTTACAGTCCTGGAGACCCTTTTACGGCTTTTGATAGGATACCGTCCATAAATCCCATAGGGAACATCTCAAAAGCAACGGAAAAAGCTTTCGATAAAGCACGCGACAATCTGACAGAACGTGAACAAATTGCTGAGGAATACTCTAAAGCGTTGGATGAAGCAACCTGTTGTGTCGAAGAACTCGGACTCGGACACGCCATCGGTCAGCTTGAAATGGCATTAGCACAAGTTATAAAACGGTTTGCACTCGGAGAAGACCTTTTGAACAAGGCAAACATTCAAAATGGACTATCTCAATCACTATATGCTCCACACCAGAGAGATACCAGCACAACAAAGCCTTCATACGCTGAAGCAACGAAGACTTTCCTTCCTAATGTATCGGAAGCAAACCTACCTCAAAAGCCTGGAAAAACAATGCATCAACAAGCAGTTCGGAAACCAGATAATAGAATCTTTGTGAGACTGCCAGCAGACCACCCAAGCCGTGCGCATCATGTACACGCCGTCAAGGCGGCCCTGGCCAGTAAAATAGACCTTGGAAATGGATCTGTTAAAACGATTCAGAAAGTCAAGTCAGGCTTAGCAATTGTACCCACGACTGCAGAGCAGGGAAATAATATACTGGAAAAGGCACAAGCAATTACCTCAATTCTAGGGGGGTCAGTGGAGAAGGCAGAACAATGGATGACATATGTTGTGGACCATGTACCACGAAACCTACAATCCCTGGATGGGAAGAAATGGGATATTTCAATAGATCAAGCTCGGGAAGAAGTTATTTCTGTCACAGGATGTACACCCACAAGAATTTCCTGGACTAGAAAGACACTGGAAAACCCAATGCCAATAGGCTCCATTGTAGTATCTTTCAATACTAAGGTCCGACCATTCAGACTATTTGGGACAAGCTCAACCGCTCGACCAATTATCAAGACTCCCAAACCGACTCAGTGTCCCAAGTGCTGGGCATTTCACGATGCCAGAACCTGTAACTACGAACAGAGATGTAAACAATGTAATAGTACTGAACACACTGAATGCCAAGGCCCTCCTCGATGCGCAAACTGTAAAGATCCCCATGCTGCGGACAACATTTCTTGCCCCGCACGTCCTATAGTAAGAAGAGGTATACTCACCCACCCTAGCCGCCCCGAACTACGGAAAATCCGACAGGCTGGACACCGTGCATGACTACTCCTGAACCCGAACACCACAACACTAACACCAACAGCCACCCTTAACACTTCTCAATGTTAGGAAGCCTTAACAGACGTCAAAGGAAAAGCCTCAAGATTTTTCAGGCTAACACTGCGAGAGGACAAACAAACCACGACCTCGCCCTGGCCCTTGTATGCGAGGAGTCAGCCGATGTAATACTTATTCAAGAACCCTGGATTTTACCCCAACAGAATCGAAAGATAACTAAGCAACACGCTGACTATATCTGCTTCAGTCCCTTGGACTGCTGGGACACTAGGCCTCGTGTCATGACGTATGTCAGAAAAGCTAGAAATCTCATCCCTACCCAGTGCCGACCGGCCAATACGGGGGACATATGCTGGATTAAAATCATGGGGACCACACCACAAATAACAATAGTTACCGTATACAGACCACCGCAAGAATCTAGTGAAGGACCAGTGATAACAGCACTAAATGAGTGGGCTGTACCGCCGCACAGCATAGTTGCGGGAGACTTCAATACCAGACACTATCTATGGGACTCACGTACTGCCTCGCAAACTAGATCTGAGCCTTTTGTTAGATGGATTAGGCAGAACGCTCTCACTCTTATGTCACCGGCACATGAAAGCACTCATAACCGAGGGGGCACTCTTGATCTCATGTTCTCAAATTTCCCTGGGGTTGAGTGCAATATCGAGGAACATCTAAACACCACATCTGACCACGAAACACTAGTCACTCACATCCAGTTGCAGGGCTATAAAGCCAAACACGGCCAGGTACGCTACAAAATTTCCCCAGAGATTGCACCACGGTTCTCCGCTGGAGTTAAAGAGACCATCAACCAAGATAATCTACCCTCAGACCCCGACGAATTAGCTCAAAGGATTGTCGACGCTATTCAAATTAATATGGAACGCCACTTACTGAAGAGACACCAACAACAGCAAGGTACGAGGTGGTGGACAGAGGAATGTGCTCAGAAGGCCGCTGCCTATAGACAGGCGAGAAGAATTGGAGATGCTACACCTGAAAAACACGCCCTTCGGCGAGCTACACGAGCAGCAAAAAGAGCTTTTTGGCAAAACCAGGTCCAGAACGCCCAGAACACTAGAGATATTTTTAGAATTACTAGATGGCACAAACTCGAAGGAAATTTTGCTGGACCCCCTATAACTCATGAAGGGAGAGAGTACACCGACTCCGCCGGGAAGGCAGATATACTTAAGAAAACTCTACTAGGAAGAAGAACGATAGAAGAAGACATTGTGTGGGACCCGATTCCGGGCGAGCCATACGCTAGGTTGGATATATTTGACGACGTTGACGAACAAGAAGTCGAACGTTGCTTAATTCAGACTATAAACACAGCCCCAGGAGTGGATGGGATACAAGTTGAAATCTTACGAGCTTGCTGGGACAGCGTCAAGAAGGCAGTCCTTCTCCTCTATCGACAATGTATAAAGCTCGGATACCACCCAAAAATCTTCCAAAAGGCTGAAGTTGTTTTTCTTCCAAAGCCTAATAAGAGAGACCTCAGTTCCCCTCGATCATGGCGACCAATCACTCTTCTTCCCTGCCTTGGTAAAGGATTAGAAAGACTTATTGCTAGACGTGTCAGTCAGGCAGCCGTCAAACAAGGTGTGCTGAGTACGCAACAGTTTGGGGCTCTCCCAAAGCGGTCGGCAACGGATTTAGTCAGCTGTCTAGTGCACGATGTGGAAAGAGCACGTTCGGAAGGTAAAGTCGCGTCATTACTCACCCTCGATATTAAGGGGGCTTTCGACACAGTTCTGTCTGGTCGCTTACAGCGCCGGCTCTACGAACAAAGGTGGCCAAACTGGCTAATAATGTGGGTTAAGTCCTTCATGTCAAACAGGAGTATCAAAATACGGCTCGGAGATACGGTGACGGAAGAAACCACACTTCAATGCGGCCTACCACAGGGCTCCCCAGTTTCGCCAATTCTTTTTATGTTATATACTGAACCTATCCTTCGTATAGGCAGACAAAAGGGCAATTTCAGTTATGCAGACGATATCGCCATCCTCCGGACTGGGCGCTCTCTGACGGAATGCACCGAAAAGATAACTAATGATCTCGAAAGACTTCTTATATGGGGCCAAGAAAATGCCTTATCTTTTGACTCGGAGAAAACTGAACTTCAGCATTTCACACAGGCCCCCAGACCGAAAGAATACCCGAGGATTTCTTTCGAGGGTAAAGAAATTGAAGCGAACCAAGTCACAAGATGGCTGGGTATATGGCTAGATAGAAAGCTAACATTCCTGACACACTGCCAAAATTGGGCTGCAAAGGCGGCACTGATTTCAAACTATCTTCGCCGTCTTAACAACACTCAAAGAGGATCGACACCCCAACTAATTTGGCAGGCTGTCAAGGCCTGTGTTATTCCAACAGCACTTTATGGGGCAGAAGTATGGTGGCCCGGAGACAGCATCCTTTCATGGAGTGGCGGCCGGCAGAAATTATTGAAACATCGCAGCAACCGGCACCTATCTTATCTCGGGAAGCCGTTAGTCACAGGAATCAGGGCTATCCTACCAACCTACCGGACCACTCCTATCCCTGCTCTACATCGCGAATCAGGCATCCCACCAGTCTCGATCATCTTGGCAGGAATTCGGCTAAGACATTCACTCCGCATTCAAACACTAGACCAGAAACACCCTATGAGGCAAAGAGCATATGGTAGAGGCCTTACTCGGCTGACACAGACAGGTAATCTCCTCCCAAAGTCGTTGGATGCTGAGATCATAGAACATGACGACACCGATATTCGGATCAACATGCAAATACAGCCAGCAAGTCACGACATTCACCTTTACACCGATGGCTCATGTTACCCCGGAAATAAAGCAGGCGGAGGGTATGTTGTCTTCCAAGCACAAGTGAAAATAGCTGCAGAGGGTTTTCCTATTGATAGAAGGGTAGAACTAACTGACGCAGAGATAATTGCAATTTATACTGGCCTTACTACGTGCATTTCAAAAGCTATGACCAAGTTTGCAACTAATATTATAATCTATTGCGATAACAAGACTGCTATTGATATTCTCGGGGGTAAAATCCCTAAAACA
The DNA here is from genome assembly GCA_025762735.1 of Platanus orientalis. Classification (NCBI taxonomy): domain Eukaryota; kingdom Viridiplantae; phylum Streptophyta; class Magnoliopsida; order Proteales; family Platanaceae; genus Platanus; species Platanus orientalis. Next base: position 6,125 of record JAOXJP010083290.1, on the reverse strand, counting down.
AGCAAGAAGGAAGTCTACAAAATTAGAAAAATTCAAGCAGAGTGGGCTCAAAGAGAAAGACTCGCACACGTTGCGACTGGAAATATTTTTGGGCAATTTATCCCAGCTCATAGTGGAAACAAAGGGAACGATGAGGCAGACTCTCTCGCAAGATCTGGTGCCCAGAGAGCTAGCCAAACGCAAATAACAGACAACCCGTCCCATTTGGCAGTTAAAAAACGGTGTCGACAAGTGAATCAGGAGCTCACAGAAGAGTGGTGGGCAAAACACGCGCCAACTAGATATAAAATTCTGGGTATCAAAGCTGCTAGCTCCGGAGTCTGCCCCACTGAACTTTCACTTCCAAGACCAATTTTAGGTCTCCTACTAGCTTCACGATCCGGGCACGGTGACTTTAAGGAATACCATGAAAGATTTAAGCATACAGACTTCGAAAAATGCGAGTGTGGGGAAGACAAGGCTCCAGAACATTTTTTCTTCTGCAGGAAAACAAAAGGTCTTGCAAGGAAACTAGTAGGAAAAAGAAGAGGACAAGAAGCCATTTGCTGGCTTTTAGGAACGGCAGAAAGGGCAGCGGCCTTTGGACAAATTTTGAAGTAGATTATAATACAATAGAAAACTGACTTTACAGGTGATAACTGAGGAAACCCTTGGAGGAATGGCTCGAATTAGATAATAGTAACATAAGTAGTTTCTGATATTCGCTATAAATATAGCGCGTCCTACGCCCCACGGGAGGTAATCAGGTGACTATCGGAAGATAGGTTCGCCGCGGACGGTAAATGGTTAAATAAATAAATAAATAAATAAATTATATATACAACAGATTGCAAACATAAAATTAAACCCAAAGTTAATAAATCCCTCCGTTTAACCGCTATACACATGTTCTTACTCGAGGATATGGGCGCCTCGGCCTGCGAAATAAAACGTGGGATCTCCGAGACTCTGGACTCAAAGAACCGGATCCAGAAACCTGCAAACATCACTGGACGAGCTCATGCATCTTCTGCAAAAAATACTCGCTCTATCTCGAAACTTGGTGCCACTATAGATCATATTGTGAACCCACCGAGAGCGCATGTTATAGCGCCCTCTTCCAACCATACCGAGCACACAAATCTGACTGAGACTGACACACACATGCAAACGACCTCACTAAATGAAGATAACCTATCGATGGAAACAAGCTCAGATATCGAAGAACAAATTGAAACAATAGTTGAAGGTTTTCTACCACTTTCATCCGCGCATTCTTTCACTCCGGCTGGACACAATACAGATACCCCGAAATCGACCCTCATGGCAAAAGCTCGAGGTTTATTGAACCTCGTAGGACCATATCTTGAAGAGATGGAAAGTTCATGCCCTGGCGCTGGAGTTGATTTTCTGGCTCTTATATCTGTAGGATACTCTCGGGCAATTCGAGGGGAAAAGATATACGAAAAACAACCCCCGAACTCACTTGTATAATTTTCATCACAAAAGAAAGGAATTACTTGGGCTACCAGAGCAGCCAGTGGTAACAGATACACACCTGATAATATCCCTCGTGGTCCACCATCCATACCATCTCCTCCTCAAGGCCAGAGCAAAGAAGACAGACGAATCATGATCCGCCTAAGCCCTGAACATGAATCTCGCAAAGCGGATCCTCTCATTCTACGTCAACAACTCCAAAGACTCATCCCAGACCCATCGCTCGTAATCGACGCATGGCAAGTAACTTCAGGAATTGCGGTTTTAGTACCTACCCCAACCAAAGCAGCAGAAATTTTACTACATAAAAGGCTATAGCTCTTCGTTTCGGCAACGCTACCGTTGAGAGACAAGAATCTTGGACTACCTTTATTCTCGGCCCAATCCCCAAAGTGATTACCTCTTTAGACGGAGAACAAGAACCCTTAAAAGAGCTCATATTTCAAGAACCAGGCTTAGCACGTATTCGGGATGAAGTGCCTATTAGAAAAATAGCATGAACCAACCGCTCTAAAATATCTTCAGCAGAACATGGCGAGATTAGGATTCATGTTCCCACGACAAAAGCCCACAAATTTCCTCCCAGACTTCAGTTATTCGGTCAGGCAGTAAGTATACAACGTATTCGTGAGCGGAAGCAAATAGTCTCAAGCGAAAAATGCCACGGCTTCCACGCCACCCGAACATGCGCCCGCAAGATGTTATGCAGTAACTGCGGAACAGCAGTTCACGAGGGAAGCTGCCCGCATCCAACTCAATGCCTAAACTGTCGTGGTCCCCATAAGTTCACTGATATTTCCTGCCCTGCCCAGCCCCGAAGAGATCACGGAGTTCTCGTCCGCCCCTCTGGCATCCAACTTCGTCAAATCCGTTCAGCGGGTAAAAAAGAATATAAAAACAAAACTCGGTTTCAAGTATCACTAAGTTTAGAACCTGAATCGAATGGTGCCACTGATGCACCCACTATGTCATCCTAAATATGACAAGAAGACATAATCCCATAAATACTAGACCCTTTACTATCATGCAAGCCAATGCTGGACGGGGTCGATCAGCACATAATCTAGCCCTTCAACTCACACACGAAAATAACATTGATATTCTAATGATTCAAGAGCTATGGACATTTTGCGACCTATCAACTAAACAATCTGTTTCACACCCTCATTTTACCTCTTTTTGCCCATTATCCACGTGCACTACTCGGCCTCGAGTACTCACATTTGTTCGTAAGACTAAAGATCTACACCCATATCAAGAGGTGATGGATCTATCTCGGGATCTCCTTAAAATCGTGATATCAACCAGTTCTGAACGAAAATTACGAATATGGAACATATATAATGCTCAGCCGGACTCCATTGACGCCGGAATTGGCCTCTCCACGCTACTAAACTCAAGTGAAAATCCTTTCTTTGTGGGCGGAGACTTCAACTTAAAACATTCTTCATGGGACTCAACATTCATTTACTCTCCCCCAAAAGCGACAGAATTGATCAGCTGGGCAAACCAGAAGAATTTGAGTCTACTAAACCCAACAGGAATCTCAACACATAGAGCAGGAGGTACAATCGACCTAGCGTTCTGCTCACAGCTAGGGGCCACATGCAAAATACTCTCCGATCTCCACACGACATCCGACCATGAGACACTACTCTCAACGGTCCCACAAACCTATAATGTGAATGAATCTGACGGAAGGCTCCTACTCAAATCCCTCGACGAGAAGCTATTCTTGACAATCCTTGATACTCTTAATTCCGTTCCCATCTCAGGAGTATCTACTGAAGTAGATAAAGAAGCAGAAGATATAGTTTCATCTATCCGATCAGCTCTCAATGCTGCCGGCCCCCGGACTAAACAGAATAGACGCGGCTCAGCTTGGTGGAATGACAGTTGTAGATTAGCGCTCAGAAGATATCACGATGCCCGTCACTGGGGCCCTTCTAACACAGAGAAGTTCGACCTCCGAGCGACAGTGCGACGTGCAAAGAAAGAATACTGGAAATCTAAGATTACAAGAGCTGGAAATCTTCCTGAGGTGTACAAAATAATTAAATGGCACAATAATGGCCCCAAGTACGAGCCTCCCCCTTTACATGATGTTAACGGTGAACATATTGCACACTCCCCAGAGGAAAAAATAGCAGTCCTACGTAGAAATTTACTTTCTCGTCAACTGGACACTGCAGATTACACAGAAATTGCCCCAACAGTTGCCGCGCGGACGATACCTTGGACTCCTATTTCTGAAGCCGAGGTATACAAAGCCACCTGCTTGGTCAACTCTACTACCCCTGGTGAGGACGAAATCTCAGTATCTGTACTAAAAACAGCCTGGCCTGTACTAGGGCGCCGAATAACGAAACTTTTCCAACGCTGCATAGAATTGGGGATGCATCCTCGCATATTCAAAAAAGCAAGTATCACTATTTTACCTAAATCAGGAAAAAGAGACAGAGCGTTACCAAACTCATATCGACCGATCGCTCTCCTCTCCTGTCTTGGGAAAGGTCTTGAACGCCTTTTGGCTCGCCGCATATCGTACTGCGCTCTAAAGTATGATATCTTAGCTAAAGACCAGTGTGGCGCTGTTACTTGCCGCTCTGCTTTAGATCTCACTATCGCATTATTGTGCGACATTAAAAAAGCATTTGATACAGGGCATGTTGCAGGCATTATTACCGTTGATGTGAAAGGTGCTTTCGATGGGGTCCTTTGCAATAGGCTCCTCTCACGATTACGGACACAAGGTTGGCCTGATTTTCTCGCTAATTGAGTTAAATCTTTCTTCACAGACCCATCGGCTAGAATCAGACTAGACCGGACGATATCTGAACCCTTTGATGTCCCTTGTGGGTTACCCCGAGGCTCACCTATCTCGCCAATTCTCTTTCTCCTCTATGTAGAGCCGTTTTTAAGAATATCTCAAAGCCGCTTCGGGTATGCAGATGACGGCTGCCTCCTAACTACCGCCAAATCGCTTCAAGAATGTGGTCAGAAACTCCAACAACAACTGGACCAGACTACTTTATAGGGACAAGAAAATGGACTTATTTTCGACGTCAAAAAAACTGAATTACAGTATTTCCACAAAGACAGAAAATTTCAAGAGCCCCCCATTTATCTAGGAAATGCCACGATCCGACCCAATGAATATACCCGATGGCTCGGAGTATTTTTCGACAGATAACTGAATTTCAAGGAGCACGTTCGCAGAGCCTGCCAACGCTCTCGCGTCGTTACTTATCATGTAAAACGATTATGTAATACTGTAACTGGTATTAATCCTTCGCTTTCATGCCAAGCAATCTAGACTACAGCTTTTTCAGCTCTTTTTTTTGGCGCGGAAACTTATTACGGGCCAAAAATTTCTCAATGGTCGCTGAATCAGATACAATGCAGCATAAATTATGCCGCTCGTGCCATTCTACCAGTATACAAGACCACTCCCACAGCTGCACTACTCAGAGAAACTGGATGGGGCACTTCGAGAATGTGGCTAGACCGGTGTCGCGACCGTTTGGCAGCTCGCGTAGCTGCAGCCGACCCGAAACACCCACTAAGACGTCGCTGGAAGTCTTCACATTTCAGATGGATTAGAGAACGCTAGACTCTAGAGCTTTCTCAAGACACCAACTATCCATCCTGGCTAAATATTGTCAGGTCAGTAATAAAGATTGAGATCGGCGCAACCGGCCGCGAGAATGCATATGATGAATATCAAAGATGGGCTCTTCACGTATAGACAAGATATTAGATTTAACAGTATTTTCCGACGGAGCGATGAATGAAGAAGATAATGCAGGCGCCGCCTTCTGTATCTTCAGAGGACCACAGGAAGAAATCTCAAATGAATTAATACCTCTTGGACACACAGTAAAAGTTTATGATGCGGAAATACATGGAGCACTCAAGGGTCTTAGAGCAGCGTTTAATCATAGTATGGCGAAATATGCAACAAACTTAGTAGTTTGTCTTGACAACGAGGAAGCAGCTATACGCTTACACACAGGTATCGCAACACCATCCAGCTTGAAACAAATCTTAGAATTTCAGAAGCTACGACGCGACTGGGAAAACAGACCGAGGTCTAGGGTCTCCGAGGCTGGCAACGTCAGTGTACGATGGGTCCCTGGACACGCAGGTGTTAGAGGAAATGAACGGGCAGATATGGTCGCCAAGAATGCATGTAATATACCGTCTACCCGAACCCAAGTGTCGGCTGCTAGAGCCCGACGCCTCAACAACAATCGATACGAAACAAACTTGTCAGATTACTGGCGGACAAGTGCGTCGAACCGACTCAAAGATTTGGATATTAAAATCTCTAGTAAACTACCAATAGAACTTCGAACGCTCTCCAGAAGAAATTTAGCGACACTCCCTGCCGCCAGTTTAGGGCATGATAATTTTGCAAGTTACCACCGCCGCTTTCACCACAACGACGCCGATATGACCTGCAGCTGTGGTCTCGATCGTGAACCATATCATATATTTACATGCTCGAAATTACCAAATCCTCCTCCCGAACAAAGAGGGTTAACAAATTTAGACCGAAATATCAAGTGGATTCTCGGAACTGATACAGGTGCTCGTGTATTTGAAAAATGGTGCAACGAGATAAAGTCACATACCCTTGCCAT
>JAOXJP010083279.1:0-14918 GCA_025762735.1 Platanus orientalis | reverse complement strand
ATATATATTTCATAGAGATTGATCATGAGAGGAATCCCTATCTTTTACGGACCTTCAAAATCAATCCCAACATTTTCCTGTCATTGAAACGATCCACACAAAACATTCGGTTTGGTCCAAGCTGCCTGTAATACCTCGTGTTATGTTTTAAGGGTAAAATTATAATTTTGTTTCTTAACGGTAAAATTGTCAATTTACATGTTTATACAGACCTTAGAGTGGTTTAAGAACCATTTGAACCAAGTTAGAAGTGTAGAACCCAAGTTGGACCCAGAACTTGTCAAGTCATAAAGTTGTCCCAAGAGCGTATTTGAGATAGATTTGTTGGAAAACCTATACCAACCCTAATATAATTTGAAAGAAAACTATACATATTTGGAAATATCAATGAGTCTATTTTTCAATAAATCAAACGAAGTGGATTTATGAGTCTCCTAGAAGAAGTTATGACAATTTTCCTATAAGGTGTCTATGTTGACAAGTCCACAGATTTGGGATAACTTCCTAGATCTATCGACACCAATTCTAAGTGAATTAGAGTACAATATATATGCCCCTGAAAAACTCTTGAAGTCTAGTTTCCAGCATAACAAATGATTCACAAAAAATTTTTTCTAGAGAAAGTTATAAGCATTTTAGTACAAAATGGTCAAACTTAGAAAATTTTGAAGGATTGATCCGATCCCATCGGATGAATCCAAACTTAGTGGATCGATCAGACACATGGCCGATTGATCAGGCTACTCAGAGTTTTGAAAAATAACATTCCATCAACATGTCGGATTGATCCAACACCTGGTGGATCGATCTGATACACTATGGATGGATCCAAAATGACCCAAATTGTGTTTTTTTATGTAAAAATGATTTTTCTTTGTTTAAGGGAGTGTAGGACCCCCCCTAATTAAGCCAAAACTCTAGAAATATGATAAAGAAACCTTAATAATCTCATTAACATCAAAAGAGAATGAATTAGAGAAATTTGATAAATTTGAGAGCTAAGTGTAGAAGTTTTTCCCCAAATTAGGTAAATTCATCTTCTAACCTTGGAAGTATGTTAAGGTAGACATATGTCTTCCTAGATTTAGCATAAGTAAGCATGGATTTATATTTATTTATCTTATTTTATGTATTTTAACCAAGAAAACATTTATTTTCTCTTAGATGAAGAAATAATATTAAAAGAGAAGCAAGTTGTGGATAAAGATCATCTTGTAAGCTAAGGTTTGAGCTAGTTGGTGAGTGGATATGCATTTTATGCACACATTTTTTTTCCTAGATTCATAGAAATGTGAATCAATTCTATGTTGATAAGATTTGTGGATTCTAATATTTATGAAAATGGTTTGTGAGTTGGATATGTTGTTTATACACACTTTCCTTTCTAGGTTCTTAGAAATGTGTTTCTATTCTATGTGTGTTAAGATTGGTTGATTAATCTCTATGAAAATTGATTGTGTAAATGGATGAGTTCTATATGTGTAATTTTCCTCTTCGTAGAACCTTTGATTTGTTGAGGATGAGCTTTACTTTGGTAAATCTATATTCAAACCCTTGAGAATGTTGATTTCTTTATGTGGATTCTAGACTCCTTCAATGGGAGCATGATTGAAGAGATTCTTTTATCTCATTGCTATGTGTTCTTGGAATTTAGAGTTAACCATATGGTGGTAGTGTTTTATTTCCTTGAGTTTGGTAATCTCTACCATTGTTGAAAAGTTTATGAAGTTGGCTTTATATGATTTGGAGGGAGTAAAGAGTTTCTTATGGTGCTTTTTATTTATTTCCATTGATTTCTCTTGAAACCCCCTAAATCTTTACTCCCCACCTATTTAATAAAATGACATATGATTAGTTCCCCATGATTTGTGTATCTTTCTCATGCCTATTGACTTCCTATGTTGTCCATTACGCTCTTTGGTATGTTTTATTCGATTTATGCTATACCATGATGACTTGTGTTAATTTTATTGATCCTTATGTGACTACATTACTCATTACATCATGTGATCTCTTAGTGACATGCACATGTTATCATTGACATGATTTACTCCAGAATTTTCATGTGGCTCTTTATATAGGATTTCTACACGAGTTTTTAAAGGAATCGAGATACTTAATTTTTAACCTACATGGACATTATTATAAAATGATTTTTCATCTATGAACATCCCTTATGCCTCTAGTTATGGACCAATCACCTTCACTTACATATTGACATTTAACTCATTTTCATGTGATATACTATTCTATTCTTTGGACTCTTCATGAGAAAGAATATGTAGATATTTTTACAAATGGTACACTTATATAATGACTATATTATAAAATCATGGGTTTGGTTTATCGCTTCTTTGACTTATGGATTTGTTTAACATCCTTATTCTATGGAATTTTAGAGGACTACCATAGTCTGAGGGAATAATATGAGACTACCCTTTATCTGGGGGAATGATATGAGACTACCCTGGCTTTAAGGAATAATATGAGACTACCCTTTGCTTGGGAGAATAATATGAGATTACCCTTTGTTTGGGGGAATGATATGAGACTACCTTAGTCCAGAGGAATGATATGGGACTACCCTTTGTTCGGGGGAATAATATGGGACTATCCTTTGTCGAAGAGAATGATATGAGACTAATATGAGTCTTTATGAATACAGGTACCCAATCATCGGGTCATATTAATATGTGAAGATGGCCTTAGTGGCCCAACATATGTGATGTAATGTGCTATGTCGGAGATCTTATTTTGATTATGTGATATGCTTTGTTGGAGACCTTTCATGGTTTATATATGATATGCCTTGTCGGAGACCTTTTATGATTTATATATGATGTGCCTTGTTAGAGACTTTTTATGGTTTATATATGATATGCTTTGTCGGAGACCTTATATGGTCTATGTGATTTTCTTTGTCAGAGACATTTTATGGTTTATTTACACTTAGATATGATATTTGATAAAGATACCCATTGTGTTTTGCATGTGGCACATATACTACTAGGCATGTGCATTTAGTACTTAGCTTGTGACGTATAGCATGTAACATATGCATGATTCAGCTTAATCTACTTTAGATATTCTTGTGGTTATCTTATGACATATGCATACTTGAATGATAGTAAGAATACATGTTTAGTAAAATTGATGTACTCACATTCATACTTTGATTCATTAGTTTATTGTGATTTTGCCTATTTGCTACTGTGATTATCTTTGTCCTCCTTTAGTGTTGCATAAACTTCATACCCTCCCGCTAAGCTCGTTAAGCTTATCCCAATTGACACTACTCGTAGATGTGTAGGTGCACAGGTTGGATTGCGCCTTAGGACGATGAGGAGTTGATGAAGGGAGGGCTTTTAGGACCAATGATGATACATTCTATTTTAACTTTAGTTTATGTATCAGAGATGTAGTATTTGTAGTACTTTGTTTATTTGAGATGGGCCCCGTTGTGGACAATGATTGTATAAACTGTGTGGGCAAGTTTAGACCATTTTATTTTAGATGCTTATGAGATACATTTGGATGGTCATGATGATATTTCTATTTCCACTACACAGAATTTTAGTTTACCATTGTCATTATTATTCTGCAACAATCTGATTATGTTAAATGAAATCGAATGGATGTGAAAATTAGTAGGATAACATATATAGGAAATGATGTGATTAGGTAAGAGGGTTAATGACTCATTCTGAGTTCGTTAGTCTCCCTGCTATGAGAAATGGGTTAGGGGTCGGTTATTCCTATGTCACCGATCTGGATCCAACCCACTTCACGGCCCTCAGATTTGGGTTGTGACATTGTCCGACCGATTCACCAAACAAGGTCTACTCAGTCCACTTTGCCTCTAGTTGTTTTTCTTACATAACGGAATATTGTCAGACTGATCTGACCCATCATTTCGTCTTAGGCTTCTTCTACATTAGTCTCCACACCCCAACAATCTCCCACTTGGAGATAGATGGGTCTTCCACGGTGAGTTCCTCCTACAATCGTGTGATGAGACCTTTTCCATTGTGACCTTCTACAACTCTCATTGTCTTCAACCATGCTCCAAACCTTAATCTCTTTAGAACTTTTCGGTTGGACATTAAGATATCCTCAACAATTTTCACATTGGCTTTAACCTCAACCACTTGAATATTTTCCGTTAAACTTTATCTTCATCAGCATGTTTGTCAAGACATTAACCTGGTGACATGTACACCACACTCCACCTTTGTTTTCACCCCGGAACCCACATTGGAGAATCATTTGTACATGTAGTTCTTAATGAATCTTGCATTATATCCTTAACATGCACCTCTACCAAACATGAGACAACCCATTTACAAACACCATAAACAATTTTTGTGGCCTTTTAGAATCATCACTACACATACCATAAAGTCAATAAGATCCTAACACCATCCGACTTAATCATGACCAAACCATATGTGTAGCTATCTCGAGTCAACTCTAGAGAGGGCCTCGATCTGTCCTCCCTAACCACATGAACCTCTTTACCATTGTTTACTAGTTGGAAACCTATAATACCTCTCTTTACACCATCTGTAAAAAAGACCTTGTACCAATGCTAATTATTTCGTGCACTCGGTTCTCATTTACCTGTCAATGTCAAAGGAATATCACTTATTACCATACTCCCACTCAAATGATACAATCCTTCTTGACACCTTTTTCCTTTCATCAGGACCAAACAACCTCGTGTGATTTTCATGGCTTCACTTGTAGCTGAATACCTGCATCCCATAGAGTTAATTGGCTTAGTGATATTGGAATCCTCCGCATCTTTGGGATACACACCACATCACCACAAGTATAAACCACTCCATTAAACATCTTGATTTTCACCGTCTTAACACCTAGGACGTCATATTTGGACCCATCACCAAGAGACATAAAACTTATATTCTCTTCTTGGAATGAATCAGAATATTCTCTTCTAGAGCATATATGAATATGACAACCTAAATCTAATATCCACTTATATTGAGAAATAATATCCATACCTTTGGAGACAATGAGATAATCTCAAAGATATTCCTCTTGTTCATCTTTCTTTTGCGTCACCACCATCATAACACCACCATTAGGACTATCACTTTTGTTTCTATTAATACATTTAGGATAATCCCTTTTTATGTGTCCAAACTATTTGCAATAAAAACATTGCACCGCGCCTTTTCCTCTGGACTTAGACCTGACACTCCTAGATCCTTTCATCAATGACCTTCTTCTTTTTTCCACATTCAAAGCACTCCTACTCACTGATGAATCTCTTGAGGATTTCCTTTGAACCTCCTCACTAAGTATAATACTCACCACATCATCCAACTTAAGTGTTTTCGAACCCGATGAATTACTTAAGGCCATTACTAAACCATCTTAGTTCTCTTACAAATAAGGCAACAATTCCAAGACCTTACCTTCATCATCAACGTTGATGCCTACCAAAGATAACTGGTAGGTAACCGTGTTGAACTTGTTCAGATGTTCACCCACACCACCGCCTTCACCCATCTTCATGTTAAATAACCTCTTCATTAGAAACACCTTACTAGATGCAGATAATTTCTCATACATCTGAGACAAGACAATCATGAGATCTTTCATGGTTTTCTCATCGGAAATATTAAAACCAACCGACGATGATAGAGAAAGATGAATTATACCTAGGGTCTTTTGTTAAGCACCTCCTAATATAAATCGGACATTGTCTCTGACTTCTTTGCTTTTCCTCTAAGTGGTAGATAAAGATTTTTCTGATAGAGTACAACATCTATCTGCATTTTTTAGTATGTGAAATTCACACCATTGAACTTCTTAATAGTTAACCTTGTGAATTCTTTTTCCTTGCACACATTTCTTCCACTTAAATCAAGAACTCTTCTAAATTGCAAACCTTTGGCTTCTAACGAATCACCAATTGCGAATATCCTCATAATCGAGGAGCCTATCCTTTCGAACCTTAGCTCTGATACCATTTGTTAGGATTGAAACCCTTTGAATGCGAGTTCCTTAAGATGTAAATAATAAACGTGGAATTATAAAAAAAAATAAACAAAAAACCATAACACAGATTTACGTGAAAAATCCTAAAATCTAAGAAAAACCATAGAGCCATACATAAATAATTTCACTATAATGGAAGATTACAAGCTTTCTCGCTCACACTTTATCACAGCCTAACCCTGAGATGAAACCCTTTCTTTAACCTCTTCTCTCACAACCTGGAGAAGAAGCCGTTATCTCACCTTAAAGCAACCCCTTCAAAAAGAAAACCCTAGAGAACCATTTTCTCCCAGTTACAAACTTCATTCTCTAACCCTAAACAACCATAGAGACCTTATATACGCCATAGATGAAATTCTGAGTTGAACGTTTTAGAATCCTAGAGGGAAGGGGTGAATAGTATTTCTTTGAGATTTTCACCCCCTTTTTTAAAATTGATTACCCTTCCAGATTATAGTTCATTTTGATTTTGCTTCCCTTGTGTGTGTAAGATAAATTAACAATGCACCAAATAATATAAGAAGAGCATACAAGTTGCAAAGTAAAATAAAAAGATAGGCACAAAAACAATCACACACTAAAACACAATTTATAGTGGTATGGCCAAGCCAGCCTGTGTCCACTGTCCAAAAGCTCCACTGAGCTACTTTAATTTTTATTAATAGACTCCGGCTATTACAAGAAAAATTAATAAACACTCAAACTTAATGAACTTTGGTCACTAATAATTGCACTTGGTGATTCCGACAAGTGCCAATCAAACCTTCAATGGCTTCGGTGAAAACTTAACAATGAAAATAATAATGATAAAAATAAATTTCCAGTATTCAATGCCTCTTAATAGGCAATATAACGATCTTTTCAATGGTTAATACTTCACAATATTAGTAGTAACTTTTATTGTGAATATTAATTCTATAGCAAGAAAATGCCTCTTTACGTAGACGGATTTAACTATTTGGTTCAATAAATTGATTCCTTATTTTATAAGGAACAAGTTTAAAATTGAATGCCTCTTAAAGGCTAATGTTCAAATTTAATATCAGAAAATAAATCTCTGTTGATTTGTACTTAAGTCTTAGAGATTTTTCCTCTTCAAGTTTTACTTTAAGGAGGTCAATGATGTTGCCTCTATTTATGCCAATGTACCAAAGTTAATCACAAGTAATTAAAGCTCTCAAATGATCACCTTCACACCCAAGCTTTAATATAATCAAATATAAAACAAGGTTTTATGTTTTACCTATTTCAGGCTCTAGATTTTAGAGCTTTTGGTGGCTAGCAGGTTTGAAGCCCTAAGACACGATCTTGTGATGATAGAATGTATCAATCAATCTTTAAAGATTGTGGATAGACTCACACAAGTACAGAAAATGAGAAAACTTGGTCATTTTTTGCACAAACTCCAAACCCTAACTCATTTTCAAATGAATATAGCAATAGAATAAGCACAGCTTTGAAAGATGAGAGTTCTTTCTCTAAGTTGAGGGTTTTCATCCTATTTATAGTGGTTTGAGAACCCTAAATGTTTGGATTCACAATAGTAACAAAATCCCATAAATTTGGAAAGTTTTTGCGTAGTTTTAAACTCAAAATTTTGAATTCTCCAACTTGGGATCAATTCTGGAACACATGGGATCGATCCTGGGATTCTAGGATCCATCCTGGAATTTTTCAGGATCAATCTTGGACTTTTAAGAAGGCTTTTTAAGGCCTGGGTCTTGTTCCCTAAAGCTTTGGGATCATTCCAAACACCGTAGGTCTTATCTAACTGACCATTACACCTCTCTTCATGGTTCTTAGATTGGTTTTACATACATTACTCTACTAGAACCATTTTGAGTGAGTATACCATTCTAGGTTTATGGGTGGTCATCTATACAAACCTAGGCTTGGCTGGTCAACACACTCACACCACACACGCATTACTTGTGAGTTTTATATTTGAATATTTATATGACTCTGAAGGATGTGATGTTGAAGCTTGTGATGTCTGTGATATAATTCCTGAGACTTTTTTTGATAGACTTTGAACTCATTGTCTCTTTGCAAATTTGTCCATCTCTAACCTTCAATGTAGATCTTCACATGACTTAACACTTGACTTGGACTTACAAACTTTTTACAAGGTATAAATCATTACAACCATGCAACCTACTACAAGCTCAATTACTTATAGCCCTTTTAATGCATGGAATTGACAATATACTCAACAATAGAGGTTGACCATGAGAGGAATCCCTTTATTTTATGGACTTTGTAAATCAATCCCAGCGTTTTTCCACTGTCAGACCAATCCGCACAAAATGGTTGGCTTGGTACAAGCCGTCGGACCGATCCACCAAACAAGGTTGGATCTGTCCACCTTGCCTCTGGTCGTTTTTCCTAGACAATCGAATATGATTAGACCGATCCGCTTGTTTTCGTCAACTCAGTCCAATTCGTCACTTCATTCTGGGCTTCTTCTGCATCAGTCTCCACACCCCAACATGATCAAGTAACTTAATTTGTCTGTTGGAGAGAAAAATACTAGCCCCATGCATGTGTGGTATCACAAGCCCTAACAAACCAAGTGTTAATACAAGAGAAGTGCTTGATTTTAAGCGTGTCCTCGATTAATGCATGTCATCACTCTTGATTATGTGTACCTTATTATCAAATCAATTTTTGGATGTTGTTTGCTCAATTGTATAACTCAAATTTGGAAGAGGTTTATCTTTCCCCTAAGCTAAGAAATGAATTAATCAGCTTGTTTTATAGTGTCTTGGTTGACCCAGCAGAAGATTTGCTCAAGCAGATTTATCTCAAACAAGCTTAAGCAACGCTCTAAAGTTATCACATATCAAAAATCGCTTGCTTGTAGATAACTTTAATCACTAGGGCCTAGTCTGGTTCCCATGAAAAGGCTTTCTCATGACAAAATTTTCTCGAAAACTCATTTTTAAGCTGTCTAGTTGCCATGAAAAGTTGGTTTTGTCATGATTATTTTCTTCTAGGATTTTCTTTTATGTTCTTTTCTATATTATTCAAGGCAACCAGACTGGGCCTAGAAACACTTAATTTTTTATAAGCGGTCGCCACTTGATCTAGATGTGCTTGAGCTGATCTTTTGCCGGCCCTTGGAAATATGATTAATATATGCAAAACATCAAGGATTGACCCACAAGTCATTACTTGAGCTAAATCTGCTTGAGCTGATCTTTTGCTGGCCCTCAGATGAGGAGAAAAAATTAATTAGGTGAAAACAAATCTCGTGAGAACTGTTCAAACGGCACCAGGGTGCGGACACATCAGGGCCGAAAAGTGATAAGTGCCCTCCAAAAAGTGTAAATCACTTTTCTGTATTGATGCGTCAGCCCCTCTGGTGCCGTTTGCATAGTTCTCACGAGATTGGTTTTCACATAATCCGAGCCCTTGGAGGAGGTATGAAACATTAAGGGTTGACCCACGAGTCGTCACTTGAGCTAAATTTGCTTGAGCCAATCTTTTGCCGGCCCTTGAAAGTATGATTATTAGATATAAACATCAAGGGTTGACCCACAAGTTGATTGAATTAATGAACCAATGGGCTGAATGGAGAATATTGGGGCTATTCCTTCTGGGATGATAGACTCCAAGTACAATTACATACAAATGAATGATTGAATATAAAGATGATGAAGCTCAATTCACACCTATGTTTCAACTTTTAGAAATTTCAAATTGTCAAGCAACAATGCCACTTGGTGCTGTATTACTGATTAAGCCTTTGGTTCGACCATGTCCTACAATGGTGACTTCAAAATCCATCCCAAAGAAATGCTTCCAAGAGATACACGTCAAGAACTAGAAATTTTGAGTCGACATAGAAGAGCTGTTTTGGATTGTTTTCTCTTGAATATACTGGAGACGATCCGATCCGATCCCTCTTGACTTTGCCGACTTCTGGAAAGCCCAAGAGTGGGGTAGGTACCAAAATGACGCCTTTGTCTTTGCCGACTTCTCAAAAGAACGGAAGCCTCGAGAGTGACATTGGGGGCTCACAGTTTTCTTTATTAAACTGGCACCGACCCCACTTTTTCCTAGCGTGCATGATATGACAGGCTTTTTTCATAAAATAAAGCTTTAAAGCTGTTTTTATTGTACTCTCCAAAAGAAAAATGACCTTGGATTTTTCTTAGAGGGCGATCCGAATTTTTATTTTCAAGGTAATCCGGTCCGAATATTTATCCGTATCTGAAGCATATTCCATTCGCTTAAAACAAATACGAATATATGTGTATTTGTTTTGATTAAATATTTAATTCGTTTTAAAAAATCTGATCATACATGATTTGAATATGGATTATATATTAAGTCTATCCCAACTAAATATTCATATCTACTTAAATTTATATATATATATCTCATCTCTCAGTTTATTTCTTAAAGAAAGTTCAAAATTCAAATTGAAACCTTTCCCATCAGCCAACTCTCCATCTCTAATTTGAACTCTACCAATCATCTTCTTTCACATGGTCAAATATTTGTCGAAATATATTTGTATTAAAGTAAAAAAAAATCAAAATAAGTTATGATATAATAATGATTGTATAAGATTAAAGGTTTTTGTTCTATTTCTTCTTTAGGGTGTTCTCGTATATCTTTTTCTTTTAGCCGTTGTTAACAACCGCTTCCCTCTCCGTTCCTCTCCCCCCACCTGGGTTTATGTATGGTCTAAAAAAATTTACATCACTGTTCAAAACCAGATTTTTGTTAGAAAGTGTAACTGAATTTCCTGCTTAAAACCAGATTTTTTTGTGTGTGTAGAAAATGTAATTAGATATTCGGATTCATATCCGATATTCGGTTAAGTAAAACATATATAAATATAAATCCTATTTTTAAATATCTAATACATATATTCGTATCTACTCTTTGAGCCCGGATCAAAGGTTTTGATAGTGACATGGATGGGAGCTCACAGTTTTTTCATATAACAGGTACCTATCCCACTTTTTTCAGCTCACATGACACGACAGGCTTTTTCATAAAAAGCAAGCTTTAACCAGCTGTTTTATCGTACCCTCCAACGAAAACTACTTTTGAATCTCCAATATAAATATAAATCCTAATGGGAGGCTTAAATCACTTACTCCCATTAGGTTGGTGGATGATCGATGATCACCCTAGTGGAACTTATCGAACAGTTAGTTTCTCTTTTCATTCACAAATACACCAGCAAGGATATGTAAGTGACAGAACTCTTTCAGGGTTTGATTAATCATTCCTTCATCACCTCGCCTCAAAATATCTTGGATCTCCAACATAGAGACAATGAGTCAATTAGGTCACGCCAATTCCAAATCAGCTTGTCAAATGACAGCTGATAAGGGTGATTGGGTTATATGGGGACTCTTTATATAATAAAACACCCTCTCTATCCGGTGCATATTTACAAATGTATCCTTTTTTATGCCCCGAACTAAAAACACGTTCGGATATTAGATTTGGAGTGTGACATTCGAATTCTTACTTCTTCTCTTTAATTAACATATATATCCTTTGATCACATTTCAATCCTTAATACATGCAACAGAAAGGATGATCACTAACATTCATTTACTATACACAGTAAAATTTAAAATTTAAGTTTCCAAATGACAAGGTCTCAAATAAACGTAAATGGACATCTATCTAAGTGTTCAATCTCAACAAACAATTGAAACTAACGAGATGCCAGTGTCATGTCTCATGAGTGTTTTCAACTTCTTTTCTTTAATCTAAATCAAAAAAATGTTATGGATGGATGAGTCCATGGTTCATAAGTAATCATATAAAACATACAATAAAATAATGTCAAACCATACACAAATGCATTTTATAAAATCAAGATAGTATGCAGATTTGTAAATACATTTAAGATCTATATATAAATCATTTTTAACTTACATATACCTTTAATTATAATGTAAAACAAAGCTTATAGGAATCATCTTTTAAAACAACACACTTATGATGCATAAACATGCCAAAATACATGCAAAAATTTGATTTTTTTTTATTGAAACCTGCTTTCAAAAGTACACATTCATATAATAGATCGCACCTATTATAAACCCAGATGAGTGGAGCATAATAAATTGCACCTATTAAAAAGCCCGATGAGTGGGGTATAAAAGATCACACCTATTATAAATCCTAGTGAGTGCGACATAATAGATCATACCTATTATAAAGCTCAGTGAGTGTAGCATAATAGATAAAATCTATTATAAAGCTCATTGAGTAGGGTGTAACAGATTGTACCTATTATAAATCTTGGTAAATGGGGCATAACAAATCACACCAATTATAAAGCCCGGTGAGTATGGCATAATAGATCGCACCTGTTATAAAGCTTGATGAGTGGAGCTTAATAGATTGCACCTATTATAAATATCAGTGAGTGGGGCATAATAGATGACATCTATTATAAAGGGTATAACAGATTACACCTACTATAAAGCCTAGTGTGTGAGGCATAACAGATCAAAGATCCAAAATACATAACTTTCACAAATATCACTTAACATAAACATAACTAAACACATTCTTCACAAATCATTATTCAAATATATGAAACATAATCTTATATATATATATATATATATAAACACAACGCAAGATTTACTTGATCCTTCAATGGAGCGCATAAGGAATTATGGATTTTAGAACCATTCTAATTCGTATACAAGTATGAAATGAAGCCAAACAACAAAATACTTCTAGTCTCATGTGAGGATTTCATAAAAATAGCTTTATAAATCTTCTTAAGCAAATATGGGTGAATCTACATGTTTTGAAAACTAAAATTTTCAAAAGATTGACATAAATCACACATTTAAAAATAAGGATTTCTAAGATCACAAGAAAACATGGAATCATTTGTAAATCACAAGATTAAGCAAAGATTTAAGAGCTTCTAGTTAGTAAAACTCATAATCATTAGAAATGCATAGATTTCTAGGATCCTAATAGTGAAGTCATATGCATATATTGTAGAATCACTTATCCTTCATCAAATTCATGGAGTTTGGACATAAAACTTCCTAATCAAAGTTTAAAAATCACTAAATCTAAGATCTTAAAGGTAAAAACGTATGTACATCTTTTATAATCACTTATAATGACTATTTCTTATTGGATCTCCAATTTCATATTGCAAAATCCCCTTTTCTTTGCAGATTCTCTTTAAGAAATCCTATAACAATTCTTCCTCTACATATTAATGGTGTAGAATACCAAGAGCAATGAAATATCAGGAAAATCTAGAAGAAAAATTTAAAACTTAAAAAATTTCCTCATAGTGTGGGTTTCCATGGCTTACTTTAGCAAAATTAAGGTTTTCTTTCCCCTTTCTCCTAAAACTCTTACTCTTTCTCCTCTTTACTATTTTCTTATGTTTTAGACCTGAAAAGGAAAATCTTAAGGTCTTATTTTGTCACAATGGAGTTTGTTAATGTGTGTAATGTCAATCTCATGGACAAAACTAGAAGTGTGGTCTTAGTGTCTTGTAAGTATCCAATGAGCTCACATGATCAAGACTAGAAGACATGGTGGACCAAAGGCTTGGAAGAAGACCGGAAGCAACCTTAGATTTTTCCATTCCACTTAAGGTATAAATCATGCATTTCATACCATTTATAAACCTAAGAGTGGACCTTATTGTGGTGGTAGAACCCCCCCAAAGACCCAAGAAATGTTAGCCAAACAAAACCTCTTCATAGTTTAGGAAAAGTGCAAAAAATCAAGGTTTGATCGATCACGGATCTCCTGATCGATCACGACTAATGATATAGTCTCAGTTTGAGAGACTCGAGGACCTCACCCCTTCTGCCATGATCGATCATGAGAATGATCACAGCCTGGGTGCCTGACTTCATGGCTGATCACAGATCTCATGATCGATCACGAGCTGAATCAGGCTAAGCCCAAGTTCCTGATCGATTAAGAGATTCGTGATCGATCACGAGTCATGATTGATCACAGATCTCATGATCAATCATGGATCTCGTGATCAATCATGAGGGTATTTTTTTAAGATTAATTTTTATTACCCCCAAACAAGTTTTTCAAAATTTGAACCCTGTTTTAAAAAAATCTAAGGCTCTAAAGAGTTGTCTGTTTTGAAAGATTCTAATATTCCAATGGTTGTGGGTTCTTCTCACCCTTATAATTAAAAGATAACTTTTTCATTTAGGGTAAACACTTCAAGCAAGCTAGAGAGTGTTAGAAAGTTCATCAAATTGAGAGCTTCCTCCCTTGAGAAAACCAAGAACCTCTCACTGTTTTAAGCCAAAATAGCTAGCATCTTCTTCAAAGATCACTCATTATCTCCTCTTGAATACTAAGCTATAAATTTTGATGGGAACTTATGGTGAACTCTTCTTAAGAGGAAACTCGTACTTGGTTAAGCTCAAGGAGTATAAAAGCCAAGGGCTTGAAGTTTGTGGGTAGCTAAGGTATACTAGATCAACAAGGAGCACCCCACATTGTGAAATTGCAACATCAACCAACTTGTGGTAATATTTGTTTTCCTTTGTATTCATTTATATTAATTCTTACTATTGGTTTGCTTTGTTTCCTTCAAAGACATCGGAAGTAGTTTACACTTGTTGAAAATACCAAGTGTTGTTGAATAACTTGCAAAGGGTAAATAGTGTAGGTTTTGTATGTTTTTGACCTAGATTGTATTAGGTAATCTAAATGAAATATACTTAAACTCGGTAGTGAGCTTTAAAAGAGTAGACGTAGGCCATCGTGTTAAATCACTATAAATCTTTTGTTGTGGATTGAGTGTGCGATTGCTTGTCTCTTTACTTTTATGCATGCATATTACTACTCCTGCACACTACTTGTTTGATAAAATACTTGAGTAGACACCTTATAGC